>JAQGAE010004504.1:0-12657 GCA_034696685.1 Julus scandinavius | reverse complement strand
TAAATTGACGTGCTGAATTAAACACAATTAATCAATGTGGTGTTCTTTTTCTTGTAAAATTTATCTTAATTTCGCGTTGACCATTGTACCCCGGTATAGGGGCACAGTGGGATAGTCTGCGCAACCAACTTTAATCTTGTATAGCAAAAAAACTAGTAGCTCTAAAACGATGACAAAATGTAAACAGATCCTGAAGGCTTGTATATTTCTGTGTTATTCTTTCAATATGCTACAAGTTAAACATTTTTCCCAAAAAAAAAAATGAATTCTAAAAAGTGTACGCACTGTGCCCCGGTCTCCCCTACTGTAAAGCAGCTACTTTGGGACAGTAGAGGTAACTTTGGGACATTATAGAGTAACTTTGGTACAGTATAGGGGTAACTTGGGTACAGTATAGGGGTAACTTGGGTACAATAGGGGTAACTTTGGTACAGTAAGGGGTAACTTTGGTACAGTATGGGCAACTTTGAGACAGTATAAGGATACATTTGGGCCAGTCATCGTTTTGCAACGTTAAACAAAGTTGTATTAAGCAGTTCAACGTGATTGCTGCATGTCATCCACAAACTGAACTGTTGTATTTTATTTACCTGTAACTAAAATTCAGACGTAAATAATGCGATAGCAAGAGGGAACTGCTCATATCTGTAGCATTAAGACTTAAATATTTCGAGATTTATTAAGAAAGGACAAGTCAAACACTTTTAACAAAAGTTAACAATGACAATGACAATAGCTGAACAACGAGACTATTATAGATTCTGTCTATTCCAAATCTGTTTCCATTTTAGATATCAAAACTGCTCTTTTAAAATACAAACATCAATTGTACAGTATATTCAAGTATCAGCAACTGTTTAAACAATATTAAATTGCAACCGGCATGCAGTTAACAAGGTTATTGGAAAAAGACCGGTAATACAGTAGAACCTGTCTAAATGCATGTTTGGGACCAGTGAAAAATATGCTTTTAGACAGGTTACTTTATAATCGCAGATTTTATGCTTTTAGAGAAGTTATTCATTTACACAGGATGCATTTAGACGGGTTCTACTGTATCGGCATATCAGTATTTCCGCTTATAATCTGTTGCAATTATCTTATCATTGTAGTTTGGCATCAAGGAGCATTTAAAACAATTAAACAAGTATGAATTTTGTTGCCTTTTTATTAATTTTCTTCCCCATGTACTTAAGTGTGGCTCGTAAAAAAATGAGGAAAAATTATATTCACAATTGCATCTCATCTAAATGTGGAGATTTTCTTAATTACCAAAATGTGACAGAAGTGAAGTTGACACGAGGCGGCGCTCAATAATGGTACGGCTACCTAATTTTGAAAACATACCCTCTTTCCCCAACCATTCTCCCCTCATCCCCCACATCTCCAAAAATCTCCACTTAATGCAAAAGTAGAGAAGGAAATGCATGGCTCCCAAAGCGGCCATTAGAGATCACTGGAGACAAAGTTGCACTTCGACAAACTTTTGGCAATAAACATCGCTTTTTTTAAAACTGGTCACAAGGCTGTAAACCCGGATCTCATGTCACGTGGGGGCGATCTTTGGGGCACTTTCAACCGTTCAGGCTCAGTGACACTGCAAACTTCGAGCTTTTCCTCAGTTTTAAATACTTGCATTTTTTTTCCTGAAAATACCATTACACATCAGCAAACTAACAACGTTGCAATTATGAAATGTGCTTGAGATATGCCCGTTCCCGGGCACCTCCAAAACTCCCCTGTTTACACCTGGGAATTACTTAGACATGCACAACTCATTTAGCTAAGTGTTTTCACTCCGTAATTGCTTTTTCTGTCAGTGCATTCCGAATTCTTGTCAGCCATGGCGCTTTTATTTTTATTTTTTTTTACCTTCGGCTTTCTTTGCTGTAGCATGCCCTTCTCTTCTACCTCGTTTTATGGCTGACAAAAAAGGACAATGCGAAATGGAGCTGAGATGCAAAAATGTGTACGCAAGCGGCTCGTAAATGGCGTGTTGTGGATCGAGCTTGCTTTAATGAGTTCCCTGCCAACCTACTTAAGTGGCGAATAGCAATTTGCGATGCAAACTTGTTGGGAACCTACACGAGTTGCCTTAATTGCAACACCCCTTTTTTGTGGGGCGTTTTCGCTAAGAGTGATCTTGCAAATGTCAGTAAAAATTGGAAGACAGGAACAGTTGGCTGGCGTTCGATGACATGAAGATCTGTAATGTCTTAAGAATTACTTTTTCATTAACTTATTTGTCAAATGATGTATCTATTGACCAAATACTTAAGGTCGGTCTCCAACATGAAGCTGGAAATGCACTTACATAAACATGCAACACAAACCTTAATCAATGGAGCCAGAAACATGTTTATGACGCAGAGGTGTATCCACCAAATTAAGCCAAAAAACGTGAGAAAATGTGTCCAGTTTATGGCGCTTCTACCAAGGCAGGTTCACTGCTGTCTGCACGATTTTAGACCCGCGATTTGCAGACAATTTTAAGTTGAATTTCAACGCTTGCGTGATTGCTGCCCCAAGAGATTCTATAGGTAACAAAGAATTGTATGGTCATATTCACCATTGTAACTGAGTTAGGTGGGATAGTTGTGGTTAAGCTATTGGCCTTTCAATCTGGAGTCCAGGGTTAGAGTCCTGTGTCGATTACCTTGACTGAATAAGTTACCTGAATAGTTCTTCTAAAAATTGACATTGACCCTGCTCTGCCTGCTCCTTTCTCTCTTCATATCTATTTCAAATTACCAAAAAATACAAAACCAAACCTACTGCCATGTATATATACTCTTATTAACCAATGTGTGGTGGTACTCACCCATATCCCACACACATCCAAATATGATAATGTTTAGTTATATTAACCAGTTTTTGATTCATAATTAGCGTTTTTATGCGCATGTCCCTGCCAAAAATGAACTTAAGAAAAACTCAACTTTTGAAGTGAAACTGCAGAAAAACTGCAGTTTGGACGAAATCTATGCAAAAAAACTGAAGAAAAACTAAGGTTTAACTTACGTTTTCCTAAAGTTTTTTTTAAAGTTCATTTTTGGCAGGGGTGGCCCAACATTACCTAATTAAAACCCATGAATGGCTACATCATTGGCAGTATAGCACTTATGTACATGACTAAATATGGGTCATACTTGGTCCATCACTGTCTTATTAAGGCACACATATTGCCCATCATTGGAAGCACTATTGATGACCCACACATGGTCCCCTTTGGTTGTTTATAATTAAGCTTGATTGAATAAAAAATGCTAAACGTGATGCCAAAGACCCGTTTTTTTAAATGAAAATTTTGCATGGACGCTATAAGTTGCATATTTAATCTAAATTTTAAATTACATAATATTTGTTGAAGCTAGGGTGAAGTGCAATCGAGAAAATATCCCCTGTAGTTAGCAACCGCATATTACACCAAGGATGACAGTGATTGCCAGCTTTCATAAGTTTGCATATTACTCGCATTCAAAATCATGCAAATATAATTAAATATACAACTCCAAACGGAGCGTAAATCAGTGTTGACTTTGGTTTTTGACGAATAATCTCATAAAATTTAACAAAATTCACACAACTCAGAATTTTGAATTGGTTGCAAAAAGCTACCCTTTAACTTGTTCGTCGAAAAATAGTTTTTGTAACGTAGTTAAAATTCAGGGAATAAAAGCTGATTAGTTTTTGTTGCTACATGTATTCATTACTAGTGTAATGAATACTAGTAAATACTAGTGTAATAAAGTTTTCTTTAAAATTCAAAAACAGTTGCAAATTAGGCAAAACTGAATTGGCTACTAATGACGATGTCAAATTTTTGATTTCCCCTAATCTGTTATATTGTCTTTATATATTTAAAATCTTGGGTTTATTTAGATTTGATATATTTAAATACAGTATACGCCGTGGAATTGGTAGTGGGACGGTTACATGGAAATTTAGAAGATAGGCCTTGGAATCTTTGAAATATACGGTGGAACCTCGGTTTATGAACGTCTCAGTTTACGAACAATTCGGTTTACGAACACCACATATTGTTTCGCTTTACGAACGATACTTAAGTTTGCAAACACATTTCTCTGGACCACCAATCAAAGGTCCGAGTTTCTGACATTGTTTTACTAGTTTAAGCAGAACATTTGTGTTGATAATAATAAGTTTTACTAAATACAGGTAACATCTTAAGCTTGTAAATAGACTGCGTCATGATCTTCTGCAAATTGACTATATGGATCTTACGAATGAAATTGGCACTAAATGTTAACCATATTTTGACACCTTTCCCCTAATGATATAAGTTAAGCCTGTGCAAATAGTCTGCATCATGAGCTTGTGAAAGTAGTTTTAATCATGAGCTTGTGAAATTAGTCTGTATCTTGAGCTTGTGAAAGTAGTCTGCATTATAAACTTGTGAAAATAGTCTGCATCATGAGATTGTGAAAATAGTCTGCATCATGAGATTGTGAAAATAGTCTGCATCATTAGGTTGTGTAAATAGTCTGCTACATGAGCCTGTGAAAATACCTAGACGTCAGTATGAGCTTGTGAAAATTGACTGTTATGAATGAACTGTTGATCTAATGGAATGTTGGTCAAATGGACAGTTGGTCAACGGTAACTTCGTCAAGGGGCAGTTGGTCAACAAAACGAATTTAATTCCATTTTTATATTGAATCGGTTAGGTTAGGTATATTGGTTTCTTTCCGAAATTCACGTTTTGTTGACCAACATTCCATTTGATCAACAGTCTATTGACCAATCGTCCTTGATCAATCGTCCATTGACTAATCGTCCTTGGATCAAATGTCCTAGAACCATTTTGACACCATTCCACTAATGATTTCAATTCACTGTTTCAGTTTAAATCGTTTAAATAAGAAAGTTAAGCCTGTGAAAATGGTCTAAATCATAAGTGAAATGGAATTGGCATCAAATGATAGTGCCATTTTAGTTAAGTTTGTGAACATAGACTGCGATATGAGCTTTTGAAAATATATCAGTTTGTCTTATTTTCTGAACTGGTCTCAAGTTTACGGACGTGATGATGTCATTGAGGTTGAATTCCTGCCTATGAACCCTGCGTGGGGTTGTTAAATATTCCTCGCTTCCTTCACATATTCCAAACAATTCCGTTATCAAGAAACTCAGAATGCAAATTAGAATCTGGCAAAGGAAGGGAGGAATTACCCTTGACCAACAGTCCATTTGATCAACAGTCTATTGACCTGACTAGTCAAACTTGGATCAAATGTCCTAGAACCATTTTGACACCATTCCACTAATGATTTCAATTCACTGTTTCAATTTAAATCGTTTAAATAAGAAAGTTAAGCCTGTGAAAATGGACTAAATCATGAGTGAAATGGAATTGGCATCAAATGATAGTGCCATTTTAACTAAAATGGCATATATAATATATATGGCAATATAAGTTTGTGAACATAGACTGCAATATGAGTTTTTGAAAATATATCAGTTTGTCTTATTTTCTGAACTGGTCTCAAGTTTACGGACGTGATGATGTCATTGAGGTTGAATTCCTGCCTATGAACCCTGCGTGGGGTTGTTAAATATTTCTCGCTTCCTTCACATATTCCAAACAATTCCGTTATCAAGAAACTCAGAATGCAAAGCAGAATCTGGCAAAGGAAGGGAGGAATTTTTCTTCCTTCATGCATATTAATTCCTCGTGCCATGATAACCCACGCAGAACTCCACGAACCAGAAGAAGGCTGCCGCTCTTCAAATGAACCCTAGAAAGGTTGAAATGCCTCGACGAATAGCCGATCCAAGATTGTGTGCCAAGAACAGGAGAGGGAATATTTATCGCATTCTTAGCCGCTTTATCCGCGCTGAAACTAAGGGCGATAAAGCCCCTCCACGACCCCACATCGCCGCATCTACTACTGTGTTCCTCGAGTCCTAGCAATGGGACCGCCTGTCCTTAAGGACCCGTCTTCCAGCTTCCGAGCCTTGTTGCAGGTTCTGCACTTTTCAGCGCTAATGGTCTCGGGCTGAATTTGGAGCCATTCATCGCGCCGTCCTTCCTTTATCGGACTGCAATAACTTTTAATTCAGTGCAAGACCTCCCTTTTATTATGGCAACATGTCAACCGAAGGGCCCATAAATCGCACTCTAGAAAATTGTGCGAGGATGGCTCTCGTGAGATGGTGATGCTGCGAGAAGATGCGAGCAGCCAACCAGCGCCGTGGTTTAAGACCTCTTAAAAAAGTGCAATTATTACTCTCGATATAGCCGTCAGAAATGTGAACTGATGGTGGTCGTTTGGGAGCACGAGAGTAATGTCCACCATCTTGACAGAAAACTAGACAAACTCGAATGTTCGTAATCGAAAGTACTTAGATCAGTGCTTTTAATCTCAGGTGTTTTGCGAGAGTTTGCAGCACACCGAATATGGTGACATAAACAAAAATTAGGTTTCGAATAAAATAGTCTGGTGCATGCTGCACTGAAAACTCAAAATGTGCAAAAAAGCACACCAAAATGTGTAAAATTACCTATTTTATATGTCAAAATGCACAGGAGTGTGTTGTCAAAACACACTGCTGTGCATTTTGACATTCAAATGTGTTATATTGCATATAAAAATAGGTAATTTTACACATTTTTTGCACATTTTTAGTTTTCAGTGTATGCATATTTTACAGTATAAAGAGTATGAAAAGATAATGGCAAACGGATCATTTTTTGTAAAAAACACGGGAAGAACTCTAACCAAAACATTGTTACATTAAACTATTTCATCAACATAAAATAAACAAGGTGTTCAACTGGATGAAAAATGCATTTTCACGTGTATGAACAAGTTGTGCAATAATTACTTGCTCTGACTGTACAGGCCTAGCTTTGTTATAATACAGTGCAATACAATTGATGAAAGACATATGTAACGGTCAATGTTTTACTCAACCATTATATATTGCGCAACCCTTCCCATACTGTGAGTATAATATACAGTAATTGGATCTTAAGAATGAAGTATTGCCAAAGTAATTATCATTAAATTAGGGACAGCGTAATAGCAACATCCACAGATGGAACATATCCCTGATAACCGGTATAATTGCATTTCCCACATATTTAGTAGGAAGAAATAGGCACACAATTAATTGCAGCAACTTGATTCATGTTTAGTGTTTAACAATACCAACGAGTACTTGTTCAAGTAAATAATTCAAAGTCTGGCATTTGGACATGGAGGAAAAAAAACAACCAAGATGGCAGTTGTTGATGGCAAAGTGTTGAATTGATTATTCATGCATGGATATGCGGTCTGACGTTATGCTACTCAATACCTTTCATTGATTTTTAATCCAAAAACTTTTGGTAGGTTTTACATTACATTAGTTCGGTGCCGGAAATTTTATTTTATTTTTTTTTTCTGTTTAGAATAAGGCGTTATCGTTATCAAATTCTGTCGTCGTGCTTTTTTGTGCTCATACAATTTTCTGTAAAGACAGGGAGGCTGAGGAAGGAACATAAGGAGACAACGACGTCAGCCATAACGCTATTAACAGGGATTAAATTTCTAGTGGACTCAATTGAGCTTCATGAATAATGCAGCACATTCTGACATCGAGAAATACTACACTAATCGAATAAAGTTGCAAGATTAGTGCATTATGAAAAGCACTTTTATTAATAGAAATGCGCTTCTGTATCATGTCATAATCGAGTTTCCTTTTGCACCTCATACGGCGTGAGGTTTCACGATGGTGAATCTTATGACGTCACTTACTCGTGCTTCAAAATCCCCTTAAAAATAGAACGGTTAAGTTTGTCTAAACCTTTTACTTCATTGCCGTTCAACACCCCCTGGTGGTGTATGAACCTTTAGCATGGTAATTCCAAAATGGTTTGCTTTTTAAATACACCCATACCTTCGCTATAACGGCCTTTTTTTAATTATGGCACATTTTCGATATACGGTCCACAATGTTTCGTTATACGGCCAAAACATACATGGGGTGTCATGTGCGCATGCGCACAACAATCAAACACCTCGCCGCTGGAACTGTGAAACGCACAGTTGCATACACATTTTTTAAATATTTTTTTTCATTAACTGGGGGATGACTAAAGAGCTAATTAAATAAATTAAACAATACATTAAGAGTAAATAAAATTAGAAAGAATTAAAGAAAAAAAGACTCGATATATTAAATGCTATCGATGATATCCTTGTTTTTCATTATATGTATATGTGCATATGATTTTTTAAAATTAACGTTTATTATTAGTACATTGTTTTGTACTTTTATTTTCATGTAAGAACTTTCATAAAAAATAAAAAAAATAAAATGCTTTATGAACTAAAAAAATATATTATTTTGTAAAAAATTGGAACGGATCTAACTGAATTGCACGGGTTCCTATGGTGATAATTAATTCGTTATATGGCTTTTCGCTATACGGCCTAGTTTACTGGAACGTATCTAGGCCGTAAAACGAGGTAGGGGTGTTCTGTAAAATGTGGATACTTTGGGACAGGGGTGGTAACTTTAGATAAATCATCGTCAATCGGGCTTTTTCAGCCAGTTGGAGGGAAACGCTCTTCTGTCAGATTCTGGTGACTTCTGAAAATTCTAAATTCATCATGTTTTAAATTATGGTCATTTCTATTGGGACACCTGCTTTGTGTTTTCGCTAATGTTGTCAAACTATCATCTCGGGAGGAAGAACTAATACCGCTGTTAATAAAACAGGTCAACATAATTGTTCCTGCATGACAATTTTGATAACTTTATTCTGCAAAGTAGGTTTAAAGATATTATCTTATTTTACGCGAAGGAAGGTTTAAATTATCGGGCAACCTTGTTCAGTAGAACCTGTCTAAATGCATATGCTTGGGACCAGTGAAAAACATGCTTTTAGACAGGTTCATTTATATACACGGGTCCCAAGTCGGGACCGGAACATTTTATGCCTTTAGAGAGGATATTCATTTACACAGGATGCATTTAGACAGGTTCTACTGTATTATGGCAATATTCATATTGCTAGTAAATAAACTCCATACATGAACATTAAACACCATATAATCATGTTTAGGTATTTTGGAAAATGCTCTGGCCCAAAGTTACTCACATGATGGGGTTACTTTGAGACAGAAATGAATGGGAATATCCCTGCACATGTCAAAAAATGCCTTGTCAAAAAAAGTATCCACATTTGACGTTACATGAATTGACATATGGGAACTCAGCCCATCTAACAGACATATTTGTAGTCCTGGTGGAAGAAGAGACTAATTTCCAACAGTTTCAAGATTTAAAATGTTTTTAGACTGTTAATGTTTTCGAGATAGGTTTTGCTACAATGATGAAATTTCTAGAATATCACAAGGTTAAATAGATAATCACTGCAAAATCAGTTGAAGCTATCTGCATTACTCTACGCTGCATATACCATAACGAAGCGATGATTATCAATAATCTTATGTCAGAATGAACATAACTTAAACAAAACGCACAAAAAAAGTTGATGAAGAAGAATTGCCCTAATGAGCTTTGCCGTAAACATTAAGGGCCCAATGCACTGTGAATTGATAAATAGCCCATCTACCGCGAATTTTCCATCCTTTGTCTATCTTGGCTTGTTATCTGTCTTTAAACGGTGCTGTTCTCCCAATGAAAATTTTGTGAAGATAGTGCGTTTATCGGTTGTACGTTTAATGGAATTTCTGATCCGACCTAAAAACGTAAAGTTATTACATAACTATTTTATGTTAAAAATAAGATGAGAAACTGATTTTATAGGTTATCTTCAGAATTTTACATGCAGTAATATTTTTGGAAAAAACCAAATGTCTCGAGTTATGTAGGATGTCTTTGCATATCGTTCTTAATTAAACCAGCGTCTTTTAAATATTTATCATTCGTTGTTTGTTTACTAATTAAAGCTACTGTACATGTTTTAAGGTGAGTTTCCACGTGAGATTAACTCTCGCGAGTTATTCGTCACATCTCGTCCCACATAGAACAGAAATACATTTACAATTATTTGCAATGCATTTGCAATGCACTTAAAATATCTACATATAGATTGAGACACCGAAAATGCATTTCTAAAAATGTATTTAAAATGCGTTTTGAAATATATTTTGAAATGCATTTTTAGAAATGTATTTCTAAAAACGCATTTACAAATGTATTGCAAAATACATTCAAAATACAAAATGCATTTCAGTGTCTCAATCTAATGCATTTCTTTTCCATGTGGGGTATTCCACAAAATTTCCCAAACTTAGCTATAAACATTAAAAAACCCTAAACATAAACAACTCCTCAATGTTCTGCTGCTATCAAGGGAAAGACCATCATCAGGGCGTTTTTTTGCTAAATGTTTGCATTGAAAACTGCAATTGAGAGCATCTCGAGGGTTTTAAGAAAATCTTTCAAAATTTGAAAATTTCGAAATTAGATCACGACGTTTTTTACCAAAAAATGTTATGATATTTTAACACGTGACATAGTATTGCAAAACTCTTTTCATACCGATTACAATGCTCTCGCCTCTTCCTTTTTACGCATTAAAAGGTTGAATAGAAATCGATTGTTTTGTGTTATACAATTAGTTTTTTAATAAAATTTGATTTCAAGCAAATTTAGCGTTAATCATTTGATTAACCTCGATTTCTACAAATTCGAACCTTCTGTTGCGCACAGCCTGGATACGATGTTTTTTCTCCCTTTTTCGAGTCTATTGCATTTTAATTTTAATTAATGTTTTATTTATGAGAATGCTATTTAAAGAGCATATGTTCGATTGGGTGAACATCTTTCAGACATTCTTATATTTAATGAATCATTGTCTGAGTTGTATCGTGAAGCAATTGAAGAGCTTTACATGTTTAATCCATAAAATCACAGTGCCCTCTTTGATAGGGATTTATAAGTATTGTCTTCAAGAATATACACATTAATTCTAAGAAAGTCCATCTTCCTATGGTTTTCTGGGATTCTATAGGATGTGCTGCTTCCTGGATGAATCCTGACTTTATTAAGCAGAATCCATACATATGCAGCAGTTTTGAGCTTTGCAAACGGCTTCTATATACACGGCTTCTCTAGCTGTTTTACGAAATTTAATGGCTGCCGCAGGAATTTTCCATTAGTTATCGTGAATAAATAATTGCAATCTTTCAGATCTTTAACTGTGCGATGGTTTCATGCAATAAATATAATCCTTTAGTATTGTTTCCTCCGAAAACAGGCAAACGGCATCTCTCACGGGTGAAATATCGGTCCGTTCTGATGGTTATATAATGAAAAAACGTGATTTATATTGTTAAAAATATTGCAAAATTATGCGTATCTTTGAAAAATCTTACTTTCCTTGGTTAAAATTTCGAAGTTTAATTGCTGAGACTTGGGCCCATACATACGACATGTAAAATGTAATTTTAAGTAGCAATCCATACATACGACATGAATTGCTACTTAAAATTACATTTTACATGACTGAATTATATTCCTTTTTTCTAAGGACATGTATTATAACTCAAAATGAATTTGGAATGTTACAGTAATAAAACTAGTATTAAAATAAGACTGTTTTTTCTGTTTACACAAAGGAGCAAGGACCCCCTTCTAATATTTGGTACAAAATCTGTTTCTAAAATATGTTAGTTAGTGTCTTAGTGATTTGTTCCATCGTGAATGGGATATTTTCATATAAAGGCAAACTATAGAACACAGAATATTGATACAATAGGGAGTTTGTAACTTCATAAAAACATTTATGTTGAATGTATGTATTGCTATCGACATAGTTTTAATGACGTATTATGAAACTTATGATATCGCATTTCAATGCAAGGATGTACGTTCCAAATAATTAAATAAAAAATGTTCTCTCACTAAAAATGAATATTATTTAGATGTTTTGTTTTGGCGTCAGATTACTGTTTAAATTTGTGCGATGGAGCTCTTCATCCACCAATCAGGTTGATCTGGCTCCCTTTGTGCATACAAACAACCTGAATGCATTCGTCGATTTTTATGGTCGAGATTAAACATGGGCAACACACCATGATAGGGAAAATATCGACGTGCAAAATGTTGCTTCGAGAGCACAAACATCTGCTGTTGTACCACGTGTCATCGTAAATGAATCGAACTGCTCAATCCCGGATTTAAATCGACTTACAAGCAGATTTCAAATGCACGTGGTCTTGTATTTGCGAAGCATACACCTTCCCACGCAATAATTTTTTTTTTTTGTAAAGAAACTAAAATTTCTCATTAATTCTACAGGAATTTCTCCCATGTTCGTTGCACCTTCTTGTGCCTGAAAAATAAAAGGGTTCTCAATAAAGATGGATGATGGCGGTACACAGATGGGCAGATGCTGCGATTGATTTATATCATTGAAGTGAGCCCACTTTGAAGGAAATTCAGCCATGCACTCCTAGGCTCAGGCGCCTGAACGAGCAGATTTTGAGTAATGCTCGTGCTGAAAGTGTAATGATGCCGATATCGATTACGCTTACCGGGGCTAACAGTGAGTTTCCCGTGTACACCCATACCTCGATATACGGCCGCTCTTTATACGGCCTTTTTTAATTATGGCACATTTTCGATATACGGCCCACAATGTTTCGTTATACGGCCAAAAAATACATGGGA
>JAQGAE010004503.1:0-12658 GCA_034696685.1 Julus scandinavius | reverse complement strand
ATTCCAGAAGACGAACCAGTGATAAGCACTCGTTTTCCTTTGATTGATCCAGAATCGAAACTGTCATTGCAGCAGTAAAAGTAAACCACTGCTAAAGTTAACACAGTAAATGGCACTAACTTATTCATGTTTTTTTACACACTCTAAGCAGAATTAAATACGACTACTGAGCTAGGTTGCCAGTGGAACTACTTTGAATTACAGATGTTAGTGTATGGTCTGCATATTGGTACATCAAGGTCGTGTTATGAAATGTGCATAATTAAAAAAATTATCACATATAAATTATCAAATGCTGAAAAAATTTGTATTCTGCGATGTCCACTCATACGTCATTAAAATTCAGCAATGATTACTTTGCGTTTTAGTGATGCATTAAAGTTGATATTAGACTTGCTAATATGATGATGCAATTTCGCATGCTTTTTTTTTTCATTCTGCCAATAGCTTGCATGGCTTCTTCTGGCGATAGGAAAGTCTGGATTCTGTCAGTAGCTTAAAACTCAAAATTGCATACGTTTCGGCTTGTAACATATGAATATTTCGGGAATTTACTCGGTTTGCATAATTTCAATGTTTCAGCATACCAGAACAGGGAGTTTAGAGCACAACAGGTACACAAAACACGATCTATATTTGTGATGCTCCAAGTGCTCTGCATTGCAACACATAGATCACCTGATTAGAACACTATAGGTTACATAAAGTACATAACGAATGTTCTATATTAGTGACAAAATGCGAGCTAAAAATAGGTAATTTATGTGTTCTGTATGCGAGTTTTTGATTTACAGTGATATATGTATATGAGGGCATGGTTCAGCACCAGGTGATCTAATCCACCCAGGTGCTTTTCTGCGTGCTCGATGACTTTACGTCTGTCCTCTGGATCATCCATATCTGCGGACAAGAAGCTTACCTGCTGGGCACCCAGATTCTCGCAGGTTTTGGTAATGTTACGCAGCAGAGATGCTCTCCTTGCCGTGATCATCAGTCTGGCTCCCAATTTCGCATATTGATAAGCCAACTGTTCGCCGATTCACCACGAGGCACCTGTGATCAGGACCCGTTGATCCAGCACGGCTTCCGGGTCAAATTGACCACCGAAATAACTGTTCATCAGGTAGACGGCGATGCAAACTGTCAATAGGGAAATAGGAATTTTCATTTATTATAGCAAACGCAGTCGATCTAGCAAATGATCTAAAATGTCATTCAATAACTTTAACGTTGGAATACTCAAAAAAATATTGTTCATTGGTATAACACAATGTATTCCAAGGCTGGTAGCAGCGTCATATAGTGACGCTGCTTGACAGACGATACTGATATTTGCGTTTTAGAATATGAATTAAGGAGATCAAGTGCTAACCTTGAAACATCGTTTGGACTTCTGGATGTGATTATTCATATTATGAAATAGATTACAGATCATATGTATGCTAATTGGATGCAGATGATGATGCAATTTCGCATGCTTTTTTCCATTCTGCCAATAGCTTGCATGGCTTCTTCTGACGATAGGAAAGTCTGGATTCTGTCAATAGCTTAATATTCAAAATTGCATACATTTCGGCTTGTAACATTAATATGGTTTAATGAAAAACTTCACTGATTGGATTATACATATATTTTCTGGGATAATAGACGATGGAATATCCTACCTGGCGATTCTCCTGATTTAGTAAAAATTCAATCTAGCCATGATGCCTAAGTCGCTACGGACGAAGAAGCATTTTCTTGAAATTGGGTTAGTCCCTCCCTACCATATGGCATTTATTTGCTGGCTGAAGAGTACTGAGTTAAATTAAACTTAAATTAAAATTAAACTACAAAAACATTAATAACACGTAATTACCATTTGCAATATCGCAAATTGTCACGAAGCGTATTTTACACATGCAAAACGTTTAGCAACAATGTATGTGTCGGATATATCGTACACGACTGAGATCTTTCAACATGTGCTTAACTGTAATGCAATATTCAGGGTGGACTTGAATTCCTTGATACCCCACTTTTTTTTCTTAAATCTTATTGTTATGAAAACTGTTAATGGGGTTAAATAGGATTGCCAAGGTGATGCGCAGTAGTTATTAAAAACCAAGGTTATCCCACTCGATATTAGCTTAAACATTGTAATATAACATGTTAAAACTGTGAATATATATTAAAAAATGTGTAATGGAACAACCATAAAATGATTCTATAAACTCTAAAGTCAACACCCAGATTTCTAAAAATTATAATTTCTTTTTTATAACCATTCATCACTTAAATGGACCTATAAAACTAAACGGAAAAAATGAACTAAAAATAAAAACTTTAATAAAGTGTTTAAGATTTTTACGACTTAACCTTTTTTTGTACCATGTTAAACTAAAATATTCCAATGGAAATAGGAAAAGTCCTAAGTTCAAACCTTTGTCCCCAGATACCCTTTGCTCACTCTATATTAAAGGAACCACGAAAAAGAAAGAGGGTAACTCAACCAATGGCGTTAGTATTTAGCTCTCGTATTGCAGAAATACACGTAGTCCACCGTTAAAAAACCTTGAAACAAACAAACAAATTATGCGTGAGACTCGATATCTCGCATGGTATTGAAGTGAAACTTCTTATAGCTCCTAGGAAAAGTTGATTTTTATACATTGCTTTCCATTTGCTGACGATTTTTACTGGGGTGTTATTTAGGATTAGGAAATGGTTAGTTATGTGGAATTAGGATGTTAGGTCCATGAAGGAAAAGAAGTTGATCCGGTCATTTTCAATCGTAACTATATAGCCAGCTTTCAGACATGCATCGAATTATGAGATACTGAAAACGACGTTACAACGTAGAAAGCTCACCTCCCCAAGCCAGGAGGACACGACTCCAATCTGGCCTCGGCTGGTGATCAGCATGGGCGAAGCCTTGGATGTCAGATCCACGAAGGAGAGGCCTCCCGATACGCCTTCTCCAGGTAGGTTTGATTCTCTGCACTTCCCAGCCACCATCCATGCCACAAGAGTGCGTGGTTTAGCAACAGGTGATCTAATCCACCCAGCTGCTTCCCTACGTGTTCGATGACTTTGCCTATATGTCCCTTGGATCATCCATATCTGCAAACAAGAAGCTTACCTGCTAGGCACCCAGATTCTCGCAGGTTTTGGCAACGTTACGCAGTAGAGTTGCTCTCCTTGTGGTGATCACCAGTCTAGCACCCAATTTGGCATATTGGTAAGCCAACTGCTCGCCGATTCCAGAAGAGGCACCTGTGATCAGGACCCGTTTATCCCGCACGGCTTCCGGGTCGAATTGACCACCGAAAAAACCGTTCATCAGGTAGATGGCGATGCAAACTATCACCAGGGAAATAAGAACTTGCATTTCTGCTGAAAAGCGACAAAATACACTAATGATATATAAATCGACTTTCGATACTTATAAAATGTTGTTGGTTAGTATGATATGATATATACCAAGGCTGGCAACGACGTCACTCTAAGAAGTTCCTATTACAGACAGTCGTGACAAACAGACATGAATTCCTTAATTCATATTCTAAAGACAAATATGTCTTTAGAATATGAATTAGGGAATTCAAATGCTTGGTTCGGACGGCTAGCAACATTTCCAGGTATGTGATGGAGACATCCTCTGTAGTGTATTATATGCCACGTACGTGAGTTGCTAAGTTAAGAATGTTGATCTTGAGCATCAGACTTACTATATCCAAATACTAACTGGAGTACGTATCCAAGGCCTTATATGTGATCACATTTCGGAGGGGGGAGAGGATTTGGTCCACTATGGTCCTCGTTTTTACTTTAGAAAAATTGTTTTTACCATATAAAAATTGCGGAAAATTGGCGGATTCGGGTTGAAATTTGTAACATTTATTGGATACCGGAAAGGGTGGGGTCTATCCTCATGATCCCCTCATATATACGGCCTTGGGAGTATCCAAACACTAGATGGAGTATTTAAATACTAACTGGGGTATCCAAATACTAACCGCGGAGTATCTAGGAAATGATTAAGATACTAGTTTTCATGGTATCAATAAAATAGACAGCATTTTAACATAAAAATGAGAATCGGAAACATTATTTCTCCATCGAACCACTTTTATCATAAAGCATTTGATTTCATTAAGCGGATGTCTTGTTATTAATATTGAAGTGTCCCAATTATAGGGAATTCATTGCATTAACGTATTAAAATCTTATACCTATGTATATACCAGAACTACAACTTTTACTGCCAATTACATGTTTTAAAACGGTGGCTACACATTAAAAAATACATAATGAAACAAACTTGAAATGATTCCATAACTTCAAAACATTTGTATATGTCACGATGTGAAAATATATGTTACGAAATGCATAACTTAGTTTAGTGCTATAGTCATTGGTTATACCGGACGTCTTAATTCCACTTTGTATAGTAGTGGTGTTTCTGAGGTTCGGCCGAAACCGAACCTTAGCCGAACTTTTATTGGCAAGTTCGGCTCGGTCCTTACTTTTTAGATGGCCATAAAAAACGAGTAATGTTTATATCACATCTAATATATACATCGCTAACAAAAATTACGCCACCAAAAAAGCATTAGGCGCACTGGCCACGTACTACCTATATTTAATAGCAAATCAGTAATCGAATCTTCTGTTTGCTTGGGAAACACACGATACATAAAAACCAACATTTTTGAGTTCAAATCGTAATAGGTCTTGTAACGGCGTTGGGACACACTTTCCAGAATTTCTCGGGCAACAGCCGATGGCGACGCCATTGCGCTGTTAGGTATATGTGCCGCAGCCATATCTGTCAGACCCACCATGTTATCCGTTGACACTGCTCCAAGGGCCACATATGTCACAGAAACACCTGTGTTGTTGTGTCGCAGTTCTTGTCGCAGCGACGAAAAGAATGCATGGAGGGCGAATTTGTAGGAGCTGTATGTGGTAACCAAAACGGATCCGTATTCCCCAAATAGCGAGGACACGACCCCAATCCTCCCTCGACTGGCCACCAGCATGGGCAGTGCCTTGGATGTCAGATCCACATAGGAGAGGAAGTTAACCTGGAACATCGCCTCCACACTAGTCAAATTCTCGCTGCTTCCCAGCCACCAGCCATACGCCAGTAATGCGTGGTTCAGCACCAGGTGATCCAAACCACCTAGTTGCCTCTCGACATGTTGGATCAACTTGCTTCTGTTACCTTGATCAGCCATGTCAGCTGCCAAGTAGCTTACCTGCCTGGCCCCAAGCTCGTGACAGGTTCTGGAAACCTTCAGCAACAGCTCTTCCCTCCTGGCCGTGATCACCAGTCTGGCACCAAGACTGGCATACTGGTAAGCCAGTTGCTCGCCAATCCCTGAAGAAGCGCCAGTTATCAGAACACGCTGATCCCGCACACTTCCCGGGTCGAACTGATTGCCAAAGAAGACAATCAGGTAAACGACAACGGGAATTATAAGCAAGAACACCAACTTTCCCATTTCAAGTCGGTATTTGATGAAAGGAACCGTTGATCTCAAGTAATTTTCTGTCAATGTGAAGAAATTCTACCTGAATCCGTAAAGCATGATGGAGAATTATGGTAAATTGGATTCATTTTTATTGTTTTCTCGTGGTTTAGACTTCACAATGAGATTATGATATTCCATCTTCAATTAAAGGTCATGTGGATGTCACATTGATGTAAGTCGGCTTCATGAATGTCGAATCTTATAGGATGCTTAAAGTCACCATACCATAATTATACAATTGCACATACCTGCACGTGCATGCTATGCAACCTTCATCGACGTAATGCCGACAATGAATCTTCATGAATATGCAATCGATGGCCATTCTTTCCCGCCAATGAGATTCACTGTATAAACTGCCGATTATGACATGATATAACGGACAGTGGCACAAGAAATGGTGGAGGAAAGAGGACAATGCCAATTATATATATATATATATATACAGTTGACACTTTAAAGTATATGTGAAAAGCAAGAAAAAAGTCGATTATAGGGAAATAAAATGGAGAATATTTCTAAATTGCTAACATTACATGCTTTATGCAACATCAGAAAGAAATTCCACAGTTTAAACAAGAAAAATGTAGATGAGACAAAGGTTAAATTTCACTGTAAAAAAAAGGTATGAAAGTATCTGAGTGTAATTTAATTGCTTAGTGCACTCATCGCTCCATTACCAATGCACAAGACATTCGCTAAAGTTATGTCGCGTACAAACCATGTTGAATTCTCCCTGCATTTAATGGCATGGTTCAGCTTACATGCAACTGCATATATAACTTGTTTGCAGATGGAATTACAAGATTCCATGTAGGGATCAATGTTTTACTACTTTCATTTACATCAGAGTTCGATATCCACTTATATATGTTTTGTCTAACTTGGTTTTTCTCTTTACTTTACCTGCAGATTGAATCAATTCAACACATTGTTTTATACAGCATTCAAACGCCATATTCTATAGGGATGAAGGGGGTAAATCCGTATGCTTTAATCAAGTTATTAGTTAACATTGTCTCAAGTTAAGTAATAAATAAATACGGTCAAATATATGTATGCATCAGTTTTTTAATCAGTGAACCTCAACTTTAATCAATGTGTCACTATTTGAAACTTACAATATTGTAGACGAAACGTTTCTTTGCATTTCAAGGGTATTTACCGGTTAAAATGACAGATACCAGTTAACTGCATTCTAGACGATGACTTTTTAAAAATCTATTAAAGTGATAATTAATTTCAGCTAAGTTCGTCACAGATAGGCGCTTATAATTCAGAATGTAAAGTATGCCCATATACATGTTTACCTGCCCATCGGTGCCATATATAAGAAACCAAATCAGTACAATAAAACCAATTTAATTGTAAACTACAAGCTACAGTAGTATAATTAGTATAAAATGTACGTAAATGTACGTCGGCGTACATTTGGGCATGGGTCATTGTTTCTAAAGTGCAATACATCGTAATCTATGAACATACATGTCCATTAATATAGCACATTTATATTTCCATCCGGAGATTTACTTCCTCCAGGACACATTATCCGGAATAAAATATTTGCCAATTAATAAACATAAATTTTGAGAAAACGTTTCTGTCGTCGTTCAGGAGAACGGAGCTAAATGCATCTTCGGCCCATTGGGGAAAACCAGTGCTGAAAATAACCAAAATATGCGTTTTCCAGTCATAACAATTCCAGTACTGACGCAAAGACACACTTTGGATGAATGCTTGGGCAGTGTCTGACGGAGTCATCATAAATGTAATCGGTACATGAGTATAGGTGGCATCGATATATGTTAGCATGCTGTTCGATGACACGACTCCCACTACCGCAATGGTGACAGAAATGTCCTTGTCTTGAAGACGAAGATCTTGTCGCAGGGATGAAAAAAAACCGTGGAGGGCGAATTTGGCGGTGCTGTATAAAGTGAACCTTGCAGAACCTAACACCCCAAATCCGGACGACATGATTCCTATCCGGCCCCGACTGGCTTCCAGCATGGGTAGGGCCTTGGAAGTTAGGTCAGCATAGGAAAGGAAGTTTACCCTGTAGATCAGCTCCAAATCGGTTAGGTTTTCGGCGCTGCCCGCCCACCAGGTATTGAACAGCAGGGCATGGTTGAGAACGAGGTGGTCTAAACCACCCAAGTGCACTTGCACGTTGGCGATGACCTTACTTCGGTCCTCCGGATGAGCCATATCTGCCACCACAAAGTGTACTTGCTGGGCACCCAACTCCTCGCAGGTTTTGGAAATGGCACGTAGCTCATTCTCCCTTCTGGCAGTGATAACCACTCTTGCTCCCAGTTTGGAGTAGTGATAGGCCAGTTGTTCGCCGATTCCTGAGGATGCACCCGTGATCAAGACTCGCTGACTTCGCACGGAGTCAGGATCGAACCTTGGACCGCTGAAGAACCAAACGGCCAAGGGAATTATTGCTAAAGCCAGCGCTTTGACCAGAATTCCCATTTTTTTTGTTGGAAATGAACTAACTGCGTGATGGAAGAACGCTGGAGGACTAATCAGTGCTCAACAAATATCAGTATTTTGAAATTTGAAGAACACCACCAATTACTTTAAGATTTGTTGTCAGTCTTAAGATTATTGTTCTTTACATAGTTTAGATAGTCTATTATTTATGCGGTTATAGTCGAGGACTGAATTCTAATAGATACGTGTTTAGAACTATAATATAGACAAATAAAACGACTTCGACGAATTTATAGAAATTATACGCAGCATTATGCAGTGCCCTTATGGGAAAAAAACTGAGTACATACCCATACTGGTACATATGAACAAGTGTAGGCCATATATGAGCCTTACATAACCAGACAGGGGCCATATTTTGCCAATGATGTGGGTCATACTTAACCATGCATTATACAGCCTGACTAAGAAATCTGTTCCTTCCCACCCCCCCCCCCCTTAATTTTCTTAACGGGGGCAAAATTGAAAATTGTGACAAAGGGGACATATAGGAACCATGGGATGTGCTACTGCTTAGTGTTGCAAAACAATTTCACTTTTGACCATGTTTTCAAGGTCATTCAAACAGGAAGTACTTGAAGGATACAAAATAGACATATGGTTTGATTTTAAAAGTTATAAAGGAGGACGGTATCAGTCTAAAAATGTTTTATTTAGTATTACAATGTCCTTCTGTGAATTTATTTCAAGTTTCTTGTGATGGACGTTGATGTACTCCTGTACAGCTTCGAAGCATTGCGGTGAAGTAATGTTCCCATTTCAAGGGCTTTTGGGTCCTATAGGTGCAAAGCAAATGTATTGCATATGGTGGTTTATTTTCAAAAATACATAAACACGTAATCAATAAAAAACACCTGCCTTTGGTCATGTACTCCTCTTTAAAATGGGTCACTTGGCTTCACTGCAAAGCTTCCAAGCTGAACAGGAGTGCAACAATGTCCATCGCAAGAAACTTGAAATAACTTCACAGAAAGACATTTAAATACTAAATCAAGCATTTGTAGACTGATACCGTCTTCCTCTACAACTTTGAAAATCAAACCATATTAGGTGGCCAAAGGATAGATAGGATAAAATCTGGAAACTCTCGATCGAGAAGTTTGAGTTTCTCGAGCGGTGTGTGCCGGTGCACCATCTTGATATAGAACGCAAACTTGTCCGAAAATATCGTATTTCTGGGGGAATTTGGTGCAAAAAGTGTACCGAACAAAGATTCGTGATGTCGAAGAGTTAAGACGCCGGATTATGGCCGCTTGGGATGCACTTGATCAAACAGTAATCGATTCGTCAATTGCATAAATAGCTCAAGCGCCTCCGGGCATGTGCTGCAGCAGATGGAGGACACTTTTGAGTAAAAAATGAAATAGTTGTTTTGTTCGCACGTTTGCTGCCTATGTTTGTGTAAAATTGAATTTACTTTGATTAAAAAAGCAGAAAGTTACGAATTTATGAAAAAAGTTCCCTCTTTTTTGTGGCCACCCTGGATTTCTACATCAATGCCATATACATAACTGGGCGAAAAAAAGTACATCTGGACTTGTGCTAGCCATTATTAGCCATACCTATAACTGATTTTATACAAGGTATGTCCTGAACAGTTTCAAGGTTGATTGTAAATTGGTTGTCTTGTATTAATACAACATCTGTATTAGTTGTATTGGTTGTAGAATAGTTGCAGAGTGGTTGCATGTCTTGTTTTCTTCTAGTTTTTAATTGCACACGCAAGTTTTTATTTTTAGTTATATAAATCTCACGTCTAAAATGAATCCAATTACTATATAGATGCTTAATTTCGTTTTCTTAAATTTATTGTTAAATTAGGTTCAAAGCCTTTATCAATGGCGCTGACGTTTCAAAATTATCAAAATCATCTGCATATCAAAAATCATAGAATGGACTGTTATAAACTCAGTATTTTATTGCATATGTTTATACTACATTTTATAATTATTAGAATAAACTTAGCAATATTATTTGTGTCTGTTTGGGGAGCTCCTTCAGTGTACAATTTCTAACTCAAAGGACACATTCGTGAATGTTGTTTTCAAAAAGTATAGATCTTGTTTTGAAACTTGTTTTTCTTGTTTGTTTATGAAAATAAAATGTGATTGGATTTGCAATGATATAAAAATAACAAGCTTTTGAAACTATTTTGATTTTTTTATTTCATTATTTTTGTATGCAGTTTAACGTTTATATATTCGCATGTATACATATAAATAAACTTAAAACCAACGACCTAGTATTCCATGTTGGCATAAGATCAGTTGAAAGTTCATAGTTAACAGACTTATAACATGAAACCTATTCTATCAATATTTTATTCCGTCAAATGGTGTCGAGGCACACCGATTACAAAAACATTGAAATATAACGAAATTCAATACTGGTAAATCACACACATGTGCGCAAATGAAGCAAAATCTGCATCATCATTAGCTCATCATACATGAAATTTTTGTATATACTATATATTTATATCAATTTTTTTTATTATATGCACGTGGAAAAGAACGTACAATATTCGTGGAATTAATAGGTTTGTTAACAATTAATTATATTTATCACACGTTTTTTTACTGCAACAAATTCCAAACTTGCATGGATTGCTTCACAGCAATGCTAAATTTTGTGTAACAATTAATTATAACAAAATTGAGTTATGAAAGAATTAATGTATTTTTTCAAATCCAAACAGACACATACATACTATGTAATATCAATTATCACGACCGAGGGCGTCTCATCTCAGGTAGAGCACGTAGTTGTAGAAGTTATTAACTGCATTATTCGGGGGAACCAATTAGGATTGTCATGTAGTTGAACATGTTGGAAGTTATTTTCAGAAAACTCAGGAAAAAAGTCGTTAATGAGCAACAGAGCTCGTAACTTCCAATCGATGCGCGCATTGTAATGGCGCAGGGACACACTCTCCACAATAGCATTAGCAGCATCCTCAATGGGCACCAGACAGTCTGTGGGCAAGTTCTCTTTAGGGTCCATCGAGGAACTGCCAAATGCAACAGTACCTGTGGTCACAAAAGTGACAGAAACGCCAGTCCCTTTGTGCCGTAATTCTTGACGAAGGGAAGAAAAAAAGCCACGAACAGCAAACTGGCTGGCACTATACACGCTGGAACTTACAGTCGCCATCTCGCCAGATCCCGCGAGCACAATGCCAATTCTACCTTGAAAAGTGGTCAGCAAGGGCAAAGCTTTGGAAACCAAACCCACGAAGGCGAAGAAATTCCCTCGGAAGACTTGTTCAATTGAGGACATGTTTGCTGGGCTTCCAGTCCACCATTGGTCAGTAAGAACTGGATGGTTCAAGATAAGCTGATCAAGGCCTCCTAAATGCTTTTCTGCGAATTCAATAACTTTGAACTGTTCCTTTGGGTCGGTAATGTTTGCAGTCACGAAATTCGCTTCTTGGGCACCCAAGTCCATGCAGGTTTTGGATACGTTTGTGATCAAGTCTTCATTCATGGACGTGATCACCAGTCTGGCTCCCAATTTAGCATATTTGTATGCTAGTTGCTCACCTAGCTCATCAGAGACCCCGGTAACCAATATCCGCTGATTCTTTACGATTTTCGGGACCATTCCACCACGGCTGTCATACATCAGGTTGATGGCCAGAGGAATCAACAGAGACAGTGCCATGAGAATCTTTCCCATTTTGAAGAATTCACTAGCAAGTTTATTAGATGTCCTGACATACAATGCACCTCTGATCTTCTGATAATTTCTCGCATGTTCAAACTATTATACAGTCCAAGACGATTATCACTTCTGTTTGTTATGCTACAGTCAATGCAGACAAATGGCTATTGACGTCAGTGCCAGAAAAAAAATTGTAATCGAGTAGTTAAAAGATCATGTTTTACAATGCAATCACACTTAACCTTTGTCTCGTGTAGTTTTGACCCCATTCTTAATATTCGGTAAGGGTATTTCTTTCGATCGAGGAAAGACTTTATTATTGAAAATACGAATCTTAAATTAAATAACGATTTAAAATGAATGACAATCTTATTACATTTTTCATGCTTTGTCTTTGCTTTTTTTGTTGTTGAAACTAAGAATTTTTTGGCCTGAAAGAAGAATTAAGGAAGCAGTGGCATTTGTGCAAAATAAGTTTTTTTAATTTGGAAATTTCTAAATTATGAAACATTGCGAAGAAAATTGTCTGGATTGAATGCATGTGGGACGAGTGGGACTTTGTATGAACACTCCAAATTTAATAATGCAACCAGATTTTTCCAAGAGCCTGGAAAACTACCAAATTGACGCAGCGCAATGACAAATATATAGAAACTTAGAGGTTTAGGCAATTCGGACTGAACAGTTTATGCACAAACATAATTTTTTTTCTCCACATTTGCGTTAACCAAGGACATGTAAAAGTGAGGTCATAATGGCAATTTATCAGCTACATGTTTGTGATTTTTAAATTTGTTATATAGCTTACGAATTTGATGCAATATACTATATGTATATATAAGTTAAATTAAATAAAAGGCTAACCCCCGTACCACAGTTGCGCACCTCAAGCTTCGCCTTGGGTAAGCTGCATCTCAAGCTTAAGCTGAAGCTTGAGACGACACCGTACCACAGTTGATCAAAATGATCATTGCTTA
>JAQGAE010004502.1:0-12659 GCA_034696685.1 Julus scandinavius | reverse complement strand
CCTGCAGGTAAAAAATGGAACCACTGATTGGCAGCTCAGAAATTGCCCTAGAAAGTAGAAACTCGATTATCCGGATTCTTGCTTATCCGGATGACCCATGGTCCCAATTAGTCCGGATAATCGAGTTTCTACTGTACTCTTGATCTAAAATTGTAACACTATTGTAACGCTTCGATTAACTAAGTGGCTACGTTTGAGAATTTTTTGAAGCGAATTTTATTAAATCTACTGCAAAATTTTAACGTTTGAAACAAAAAGTTTGGAAAGTCTTATTTTACCCCACTGCTGAGGTACTCCTGGGGTAAAGTGAGACACTTCGTGAAGTATACAAAATTACGCAAAAAGATTATAATATTTTGTATTTATCATTATTAGACAGAAAAAAGTAATAAGTTGGAAATGAAATATGGTGAAATTAAATTATTATACTTTATAAAAGTTACTTAAATTTACTGTGATTTCCAACTTTCATGGTAAATTCATTCAATTTAAATTTCACTGAAATATTTTCGACTAATTTTCATTTATTTAGCTATGTTAGACATATACAATAGAATAAATATCAAAATTGACAAGAAGTACAGAAACAAAAATTTAAAACGTATTGAGTTAATGTGTTTATGTTTACCCAACATGGAAATTGCCCAATAGAAACTTAAAATTGCATCATTCGCAATTACTTTCAACTAAATTTATATATTTATATTTATTTAGCAACACGATATGCATTAATTAGCAACATACAGAATATCTACAACAAAATATTCAGGTAGAAAAAACAATGAATTTTGTACGAAAAAAAAAGTCAATTTACGACACAAAAACCAATATCCACTAAAGAACCATTCAATAATGGCATTGTCTCAATGCTCCCCAGAAGCCCCTACTCCATGGAACTATGCATTAAATACTGTTATAAGAGATCGTTCTACCTGCGGGTTTGTGTCGAAGTATTCTTGCAGCCCTTTGGGAATAGAAAGTTGGACTATGTACCCTATTCTATGCCATAGCCCCCCTATGTCTATATATATACTATATAGATATATACCATGGAATATGGCCCATGCATATTGGGGGAAGGGGAGCTCTAGATGGTTTTAAATGCCCAAAAGCATTGCTTGGGATTATATATCCTTTGTCTCAGCTTCCATTTTTCGAAAAAGATTTTTTGATGTAACAATTCGGTATTCTAGAAAAAGGCTGTAATCGGCTAACGCGAACTTTTCATAAAACTATAGTTGAGGCTGTGTCACTGATTCTTCTACTGAGGATGGGCGGAGGGATAATGGGGCTATTGTGCGAAACATGATGTCAACACTACAAATAATGTCCACTTTGATATTTAGTACTATCACCCCGGTTTTTCTGTTTAATTGAGTTTCAGACCTCACAAAAATTTACGGAAAATCTGGGAAAAAAGTATCGTGAAATTGATAGCGAGACGCGTGCTGGCTTGGAAATTTATAGAATGGGCGTTTTGTATGTTCCAACAAATTCGCTGGACACCCTACTTTTAAAAAACAACAGCTTAAAGACGTCTATGAGGGGGGAAAGGGTAGAGAGTTTTAAAGGAATTTCGGGAACGTCCTTTTTTAATGGTCAATCGGCAGAAAAGTCTCACTTGCCTTCAGGGCTGTTCTGAGTAAGTTATAATTTCAATTCTCATCATTTTAATGTGGTGCCCAATTTAAAGACGGCCTCCGCATGCTACATCGCGCGCCGCCGTTTTTCCTATCACCCCCGACCGCCACCAGTTCGTCACTTTCAGTCCATCATCAGTCGAATTTGTCATCGTCGTTGTCATCGTCGCCTTCGCTGCGGCGCAACTCGTATACCGGCTTCCAGCCGCCGAGCAGCAAGGTACCAACGGGCACGACGGTGCTGGAGCTCCGGTTGGAGCAACACTCGTGCTTGAGCACGGTCTTGAGGAAGACCTGGCCGTCGCAGCACACGGTGGTGAGCGGATCGTGGACGTCCCGTCCACAGCAACGCAGGTCGCCGCCGGCCAGCTTGCGGTGCACCTCGCCGTCGCAACACAGCTCCTCACGGCCGTTGAACGGCTTCGTACCACAGCAGGTGACGTTGCGTCCGGCGCGCGGCACAAC
Organism: Julus scandinavius; assembly: GCA_034696685.1. NCBI lineage: Eukaryota > Metazoa > Arthropoda > Diplopoda > Julida > Julidae > Julus > Julus scandinavius. The sequence goes on along the minus strand of JAQGAE010004502.1, from coordinate 10,554 downwards.
GGCGCCGCTACAGCACATCTCGGCGACGGCGTCGTACGAGTGTTGCCCGCAGCAGCCGTCGCTCGGGCGGGACGAGTTGACGATGCGCTCGTCGCAGCACATGGCGACGCCGTAGTCGAAGAGCTCTGCGCCGCAGCAGCCCGTCCCAGGTGGAGGCTTTGGTAGGACTTCGCCGCCGCAGCACACCTGCAGCGATAAAAAAGAACAGGCCAGTTAAAACGGTTTATATCACATGGATGGAAATCAGCGACTTGGTATGGGGTGAGAAATTGTCCCGATTTTGGCACTCCAAGTTAATGTACACGCAAACCTTCCAATTTTCGGCTAGCAATTCACATAATTCACATAACAGAACGCTAAAATTTACATGGCACAAGTTATACATAAGTACGTTTAGTGCTGTATACGTTGGAACAGCTTTTTTGGAATTCTGAAAAAGTGTTCAGTATAATTATAATCTGAAACTGACCATTAGTGATAGCTTCCCCCTGAACTTACTCTCTGATTCCCAGCCAATTTCTCCATCCCAAAGTTACCATCGTGTGGAGCAACTTTGGGATCGAGTTATATATGTATGCAGTAGAAAGATGACTGGCCAAAAGTTATCCCCTTCCTCCCCTAGCTGTCCCTAATGCCGTATTCTAGTGTCCACAATATGAGTCGAACTTTCTCAAAGAACTCACGAAAGACTCTAAGAAGGGGGTGCGGGCCGCACTGGGGGCCATCTCGAAGGGGGGTGGCAAAATGACTGCCCTAAGAGAAAAAGGCGTCGTTTGGTCAAGTTTTACGTGATTGGAGGGGGGGGGATGAAGGAAGTGACAAGAAAATTTCCGGAGGGAGAGATGGGGCAAGAAAACTTTCGCAACTAGGGAGGGGGTGACAAAAAATTCCGCATTGGGTACCACCTTACCTTAATTGCTACGCAACTGGGTGAAAAGACACGTTATATTTATATATTTTGTCTTACCTGCGCTTCAAAGTCATGTGACCGGTTGCCGCAGCACTGTTCGTTGGGCGACGCACGGGGCAGAAGCTGCTTGCTGCAGCAGAGCTGCTCGTCGGGGTTGTAGACGGTGGCGTTGCAACAACTGCGCTCAGCAGGCGCGTACACGGAATCGCCGCAGCAAGCCGAGTTCCACGCGGGCTTGGTGTGCAGGGCGCCGGCGCAGCAGAGGTGCGCCTCCGTGCTGTACACCTCGGCGGCGCAGCAGGCCAATGCACCCGCCCGTGAGCAGCGCAAGGCAGCCGGTACGGCGACGATGTCTTTGTCGGCACAGCAGACTTCCTCCTGTACGTTGTAGGTTGTGTTGCCACAGCAGGCCGTCTTCATGCCGTGCAGCAGCGGGAGGACGCGTTTCCGGCAGCAGATGTCCGTCGTGTAATCGAAAGACTCGGCGCCGCAGCATGCACTGCTCCAACAGCCGCTGGAATTCTTCACCGCCCCCAGGCAACATGTCTCTTTGGTCGGATCATACAACTCTCCACCTGTAATTAGAGAGGGTGTTCTGTACATCATTGGTTTTACCATATTTACCATATTACCAGGAATCAATCCCAGGTCTTCCGATTGAAAACGTGATATCATAATCAGTATCCTACCTAGCTCAGTTACTCAACACCCCTGATTTCAAAGTCAAGCGTGGAATGTATGAGTTACGGAAGGTTCCTTTATATTGGGATACTTTTGAAGGAGATTTCTGACTCAGAAATTTTCATTGTTTATCATACCTTAAGATCTTGCATTCATTGGCGTAGCAAGGTGAGGTGGTAAACCTTGCATTGGTTTGATTTCTCAATAGAGGACACTAAATGAGGAAAGTTCCTTCATCTTGAATAATTGTAAAGAAAATTTCTCGTATATTCAGTTTACCAAATATTTCCTTCAAATTTTACTCGAATTATCCTGTAAAGATTACGGATATTTTTAACTGTGCATCTAATCGATGGTCCGATGGATCTATATTCGAGATACAATATGTGTACATACGCATGGACAGTATACCGTACATGTATATTGTAATTATATATAAATACCACTCCGCATAGACATTTAAAAAAAAAACTAAGCCAAGTAATGATTTTTAATATAATACAATGTTCCCTTGTATGTATGTTGCTGGATTAATAGCGTATCTTGTAGTATTCCAGTGTTTTTACTGGTGTGCCGCAAGTTAAAAATTGATGAAAAACAGTGCTCTAGAACAATTTTTCAGACTTTTTGGAAAAATGTTGTGATAATTGGTCGTGTGATGTGGACCTTGAAAATTTAAGAGATGAGTTTTGAAATATGCTTGATTTTTCCCCACGAAAATTTACTAGACGTTCAGTAAACTTGTTTCAGCTCAATATTTGTTAAATTTACACTAGTTTACAGTTTCCAAAGTAGATCGACAGCATGCAGCCATGACTATAGCCTACATCCAATACTGCTTATCATGCCATACAGTGTATAATTTTGTTCACCTTTTAACTGCATAAAATGCCTTTAAAAAATTGTAAAATCTCTATCTTAGTTAAAAAACGGACGAATTTACAATTTGAACAAAATTTATATATATGAAAAGGTATTCTTACAGATAAATCCATCTACTTGTGGAGAAATGGCATGCATATAAGTTCGTCTGTAATAGCAAAATTACAGCGGATATTTCGGAGACCTGACTTCTGCATTTGTAAGAAACAAGTTTGTAAATCTGGAATTTTTCTGAAAATGTCTTCCATAAACTGAAGGGCCCGTAAGTAAAAATCTACAACAAAGAAAATAAAGAAAAGGCCTGGGGCTCTAGTTAATAATATACTTATAGCACTAAGGTCACTATAGAAATTGAAAGTTGGAATCAATAACGACAACTATATATAATTTAGTATTTACTGGATATATGTTTTGCAAAGTAAAAATTCTTCAAAAAACATCGAAATAAAATTAATTTGAATATCATTTTCACTACTTTTCTTTGTTGCACTTTCTGTTTTACGAATCCCTTTATAGCTCATATAATAAATAGAAATTACAAGCTTGTTTCAAGAACTTTAAGAACAAAATACAGAAAGCCCATATTATTTTTCTGCAATTTTTTTTCTGGGGACACACAATATTTCTTTACAAGAAATTCGGCAAAACTTACCTCGAACCATGAACAGTGACATCATTCCAAAAACGATTGATAACATGAGGCCCTCGGCTTTCATGGTTATTCTCAGGCTGTCGGCAGGTAGGAAAATAAATGACTAAATACTATGAATACAAAGCAAAAATCGTAAAATTGCATGAAAAGCTCGAAAAACTGTTGAAAATTTACCCGAACTTGGGGGAGATTTCTTTGGCTGAGTTGTGTCAGAGGGCCTTTCTTCGACTATGGATGATCACTCGTCCACCTTGACCTTCACTTTCCATTCCCAGTGTAAATGACCGTCCTCCGACCCTGGGCTCAGTTAATTCGCCGTTTATTTCTAACCACTTTATAAAACATTAAAACAGGTTAGAGATGTGGGATAAAAAATCGCAGTAAAAAAAATAAATAAAAAAACCGAAAAAACATTAAAAGTGATGGAATGAAAATGCAATAAAACCCATTTGAGAGAAAAGAGAAAAGTGATAAAAAAGACTAAAAAAAGCATTAAAAATCCCCAAGTATGCGCACCTGGTGCGATTTGGCACCAGCCGGATATAAACCAAAAAGCAGTGACGACAAAATCTGATAGACTATAGTTGGAATTTATAAACGACACTTTTAATTGTGTAAACATTTGTGCAAAGTTTTACAACAAATTTCTAACTTCTGCACGTGATAGAAATGCTATAAATTACCGAGGAGTAATGGTAAATAAATGTTTAAAAACGTGTGAAAAATGCTGTACATTATCTATAGAAAAAAATTAAATTGATAATCGTGCAACAACAAAATGTCAACTATATAGAATGTTATATGAATACAGAATACAGCAGATCACACTTTTCAATTATTTTAAAAGACCGTGTTAAGTCTAATTAAATGTAAACTATAAAATGAATGCGTTTTTCTTTGCTACATTAAAATGACTTCTGTTAGCAACACTGAATTTAATTCTTGTATATTGTTTTCACACTGTATATTAGAGCTCACGTGTAGAGCATGTTGGAATGACAGTTGTGAAAGAATTTATAAGTAAGCTTGGATATAAAATGGAAAAAACTTGAAGAAACGTTTTATTGAAGACAAGGCAGAAATACAATCTTGTTCGTATTATTTTGTTTATCCCCGTATATGAACTATCTTACTTGTAAATGTACTGTATAAATTCAATTATTGTTTGGCCCGATACAACGTGACTTATGCAGACTTAAGGCGCGTTTACACGTGAAATTAACTTTCGCGAGTTACTCGTCATGCATCTCGTATTCCATAAAATTTACCAAACTTAGTTTTAAACATTAAGAAACCAAACCCTGAACATAAGCATCTCGACAGCCGCTCTCAAAATTCGAACATGGTTCGTATTTTGCGAGCTACTCTCAGTGACAGCTCTCGAACAGTAGCACGCACATTTTTGCACGTGCTACATTGAGAACTGTGTCTATAGAGAGCATCTCGAGAGTTTCTCTCATGTGGAGACGCACCTTTATGCCATGAACGGCCATCTTGGCGCCGTCCGCCAACCACACCAGGCCACACACATTTTACAGTATTTCAAAGTTTTCATTGACGATTTGAAGTCATGTTAGTATTTAACACAAAACTCAGTCCACAACCAATGTTCGTAAGTCACGACTTTACTACATAAGTATTTCCAAATACGGCTAACATTTGTTGGCGTTCCATCGCCTACTTGGATCGTTTCTCCCAAATATCAATCTCGATGTCAAACTCTGTCTCTTCGCTGCAAGGATTCCTTCCTTCCTTACTCTCCTTGGACCCTCCTTCTTCAGAACTGGATCTTTGCACAAGTTCACCCAGACCGCCTTCCTCTCCAGATTCGAACGAGCCTTCCACAGATGCTTCCTTCGATTCCTCTATGGATCCCTCCTTGGATCCTTCATCGAATGCTTCCTGGGTTCCTTCACCACCTTCTCTAGATTCTTCATATGAACCTTCCACGCCTTCTTCGCTGCTGACTGGCTGCCTCTTGACTCTCATCGGATCAGATCCGCTAGCGTTCCTGACGACCTGATCATGGACCGTTGTCATCCGCTCTGAAGATCGCTTTCGCCTCCGATCGCTCTTGCTGCCTGACGACGATCCAGAGCTGGACGATGATGATGATGATCCGCTGGACTCGTCACTGCTGGTCTGCCGCTCTGCCCGGTCCAGAAGGTAGATCTTGGGCACTTCAGTAGTTGCATGCGAGACACTTCTGGTTGTGTTGCTTCCCTCTTGTTTGACTGCAGCATTTTTTTCTGGAAGACCACCTGGATCCGGCACGGCCAAGATGCAAGCGCCCCAGAAGACGCACATCGTCAGCCACAAGGCACACACTTTTCTGGCAACCAACATTTTCTATCGAAGATTTGGAATGGAAATTAAACTCCGGTTCTGAAGATCTTTATACAGTTTTGTTTTTTAACGCAAGACGCTTGCAACGAGGGCAGGATGATTAGTGGGGGGTGATCCCGGGTGTTCAACGGTCGGATCTCGCACCTCGCAATGTCAGATTGGGCAAGAACCCTTCAGGGTCGGATTTTATTGCGCCAACCCCAATTAAGAATTAGTCGTATAGGCGGGAATTGCTTTTTAACGGCCCAGGCACGGCGGTGCGGAGAGTCACGTTATAGCACCTAATTAAGACAATAACAATATTTAACGAATTCAATTCATTTTCCCAACTGTTCCACTTCTGTAGCCAATCAGTGGCCTAGGGAGGATATTTGGCGCCCAGGGCAAAACACCTAATTTTGCGCCCCCTTCCCCCCATCCCTCCACAAAAAAAATTGCGCGACCATCTTCCCGTGCACTGTTATCTGAAAACCAACACAGTTTGTGTTTGTATTGTGATACTTATGTAAAATAAGTGTGAAGTTCAACAAAAATAAGTTTAATATATAATCCAATAAATCCTTTGGCGCCCCCTAGCCACCGGCGCCCGGGGTGGTTGCCCCCTTACTCTTCGCTACGCCACTGTATAGCCAATTTTCCAAAACTTTCCAAATTTTCTTAGGGAGGAGGGGTAGGGACATAGTGTCAAGAATCCTGAAGTGGCATATATTGAGGCAATGCCGTATATAAGTGGGGGGGGGGATATTGTGGATAGATCTCTTCTCCTCCTTTTTACCTCCCCCCCCCGCTCCAAACCCAAGAAATGTTACAAATTTTTCGCCGAATTTCAAGTGTGATTTTTCTGCTGCTGAAATTTTCTTAGGTAACAGTGCACTTTTTCTAAGGTAAAAATGCAATTTCTATTTGACTTGGGCCAATTATTGGCTCTGCTGGACACTACAAATGTTAAAATGTTAGAAGGTGTTAAAAGGTGTTAAGTGTTAAAAGGAAGAATTTTCTATAAGCCATAAGAGTCAAATTCCCATTTAATATTTTGCTGATTTGGCCAGAATTTTTTTCAATTTCTTGAATTTCGGGGGAGGGCATATGGTCTATCCCCCTATATACGTCCTTATAATAGTTTCAACATAGTTCTTCAACAAATTTTTAAAAAATTCAACGTTCGCCCTTATTTTTTCCCTTTTGAAAAACTGAAGGGAACAAGATTTGAATCTATTGCGATATAAAAGAAAATAATTTGGCAAATAGTTGTGAAAGTACTTCTAAATTTCATGTAAAATTATTACATTTGTGAATATTGTTTTTTTCCCCTCTTTTATATTAGAACGAGATATGCTTGCACCTCTAGTAAAATAAAATTCATTCAAAATAACTAATTGCAGACAGAAAACAACATTTAAGAAATTAACTGCATTTTCCCAACATTACAAAACTTTTCAAACACATAATAAAGTTTCAAAATTTTATAAACTACCAAGGTCTGAAAACATACCCGACGTATTCATCTAAAATTTCTCGATTGTAATTTGCAGTGTGTTCAATGAAGTTTTACATCAAGCGAACAAAACAATCAAAATGACGTCCATATAACCCTTATACATGTAAATGTACACAAAATGACACCAAAATGAATTTCGGAAAAACCTGTGAGATATTGTATTTTCGAAAGTTTTGTTTGATGTCAATGGCGACGGATGAGGCAACTGTAGTTTCATTTTTAGTCGGAAAATAGACCACCAGAGCGTCGCAGCGCCGCACCAAAAAATCTAAAACAACAAAACAGCATGCAAATGCAACAAATGTCCTGCTGGTTTGATGTCTCAATCAAGGTATGGTTTTTCTACTACCTTTTTCTGAAATGATTTCAGCAAAAAAAAAGTACTAGATGTACTATTTGCCATAAGAAAATGTACTAAAACAATTTTCCTCTGTCCTATATTCAACATCTAAGTCATAAAGGTTTGAAAGACCTGTAGTGAATCAAATTTCGAAATTTGATTTCCATTGCAATTAAACGAAACTTGTGTGTAAGAAAAATGTTTTCATCCATTAAACTGATACAAATTATTTGTAGTTTTCCATTAATTTTCAAAACAAGCAAATATATCCAAAACGAAATAAATGTGAAAGAACACTTGGAAGTCGATTTTACGCAATTTTACAAAACATGTTTTTGAAATTGTTTGTATATTACCTATAAAAGCTTGCTATTAGACAAATAATGCTTTAATCAAAGTGAAATTTACGTTTACATGACAAGGTTGTAGAATTAAAAATGTTCGTCGAACTAATGTTGAAATTTATAGCAAAAAAAAATCTTGAAATTTATATTTGTCAAAAACTACAATATATTGAATGGGTCTCTTGCACTGTTTTGTAATGCAAATATTCTGCAGCTGTTTTAGAAATTGTTGTTTGGGAATGATATGCGTCGAATGCAAAATACTTAGATAAGATGAATTCATGGAAAATTTTATAATATTTTCTTTTTCAGAAACATTAATAAAGAATAATACGTGGACAGTTTTTAGAAAAATGATATACGCCCCCAATAGTGAATTTCTAATTACAATTAAACAGAAATCTTAATAAGAAACGATACACCATGGACACATGTATCTAGTATTTCATAAATGTAAGCAAATGTTATATGCAAGTATGATACCTTATTTACTTTATATTTTTACAATATAGCTTGCGTTAGCATCGAGAGACACCAATTATAACGTAGAAACAATTAATTTCATTATTTGGGAGAAAGATAAGACAAATAACGATGTATTTTTAGTTCACTTTCTCAAATTTTTGAGGAATGAAATGACAAAGGTAATTTTTTGGAAACTTTTGCAGTGGCTTTCAGAAATGTCAGCAGTATGATTAAAAATAGTTAATTAAAAAAATAAAATTTTAAAAACTTATGCAGTACAGCAATTTTTGGAATATATTGAAAGACACAACAGTGATTGACTTCAAGAGAAGAATCTTACAGAAATGATAATAAAATGTAAAAGATTCTATATATATATAGGCCTAGTGCAAATATTCTTAGATCTCTTAAGTGGTCGAACCATGGTACACTTTGTACAGCATTATTACTATTTTTAAAAAATTGTGGGTGGCAGTATATTCCTTGCTGGAATACCAGGGTACCCAATGGGCAACTTGGGCCCTGAATAAACGACTTTTTCCTTACCAAACACCGCCAAGCTAATGTTATCCAAGTTAAATTATGTCATACATTGGCAAACATATGTATCTGACGTCAAAGTGCGATCCAAACTCCCAAAATAGTCTACCCCAACATTCTGGACATACCCCAACATACCCCTTCCCTCCCCCACCCCCTCCCAAAAAAAATGTGAGGGCAAATAACATTGGATTCCCTAGTTTATACTGCCACGCCCCCCAAAATAAAAAAACATAATTAATAATGATGTAATGGATCCTATAGGATCCATGGCACAATGTGACAATGAGGACAGGATTTGGCGTCCAGCAGCGGGTCTTTCCGTCCTTTCGTTTCATGATTTTTTCACCAATGTCAATATTTTGACATTATAATCTTGTATGATCGACATTTATATTCGAAATTTTGAAAAGCAACAATGGGCTAAAGAGTCCAAATTCCATGAAAAGTCGCCCGCTGATCGAGCCTTTGATACCGACTGCTGGATTTCGAATATAAGGGACTGGACAGGAGTCGAACACTACTGCACATAGTTTTGAAACCTCAAACATGTACGTTCTGTTTGCTCTTGTTCTTGCGTTGGTCGCTAGCCACTGTAGGGCATATATAGGTAGCCCGGCCGACGTTCTCGGCGGCGGCACACGAGAGGTGCTTCTCGGGTCGGGAGGTGCCATTGGCAATGCGGCCCTCATAACAGACGAACAGCTGGATAAAGTAGTTGATTTCGTAAGTATTCAGTAGACAGTAGGGCAGGGGGAACCAATGACCATATATGACCCAGGCCACCCATATTTTAAACGGCTTCCAAATAATGCAATAAGTTAATTTCCTAATTGTTGTATCTAAAGTAAAAAAACATTTTCTAAACCAAAAATATCAATAACTTGAAGCTTAGTTTCATTTATTTTTTAAATATCTCCTATTCAGAACTTTGATTGTTGTCTCAAAATATTGTCATATTTCTAAGAAATTAACAAAATTCCCAAAAAATTGCCAATGGCATGTAAATCCTCTGAAATACTTCTGAAAAAAAAAAACTTACAAAAATCTTACTGAAAGTTTAGCTTTTGGGACCAAGATTTCTAAAACAAATTGGTGGATAGAATTTATCCTCTTAATTAAATACATTAAAACAACAGTAAACAGAATTTAAAATTCAAGCAAAATTATGAAAAATGATTAGATTAGAGGCCCTAGAACGTGAAATTTAATGTATGCTATTCTCTATGAAGATCTTCTGTTAGGATTCACAGAAAATTGATAATTCTACATTATTGGCAGTTCAGTTTTTCAACATTTTTTTAAATCTACCTTATCTCCATATATGAATCTACCGTTGAAAGGGCTTTTATCTTTTAAAATCCAGCTATTTTAGCATATTTAGAAATTAATGAATCGGCTAAGTTTCCTACTCTATTAATATTTTAGTATTATAGATTCATAACATTCGCAAATACATAATGTATGATTTAGACACATGCTTGATATGTTTAAAATAATTAACATTTTAACTTTTTTTATAATTAACGTTAAAACAATAGTTATAATTAGAGAAAGAAATTAAAATTTCCATTTTACGAGCACAAAACATTAAAAAGTTTTAGATTAGGACCATAAACAAAAAAAGTTATCACGATCGTATTCTCATCAGTAATCAAACACTTGTTTTTCACTATATTTCAGATAACTGCCGGATGTTACACCGATCCCGATTTGGTACGTCTAAACATTCACATTTTAAATGCTGGATCACAACCCTATCACTTGCAATGGGTGAAATTTTAAAACTTGCTCACAGCCAAACAAAAAGAGATGCCAACAGGTGGCAGCACGAGAATTCAAATTAACGGACATTTTTCAAACTTGTTTATTAATTTTAAAAAAATCTACCATTTC
>JAQGAE010004501.1:0-12661 GCA_034696685.1 Julus scandinavius | reverse complement strand
AGGGTACCTATTTTGTTACAACACATCTGTACCTCCGAAGCTTGACATTTGTACCTTTCCCGTTTACAGTGTAGTTTACATGAATAAACAAAGAAAGATATGTTCTGACCTGTTAAGACTGGTTCTATATTTGATACTAAAGTCTGGTATCCCATTACTGGTAATATTACTCATGTTTGTAGAGTTTAAAAAAGTTAACATGTATTTGAAAGACATTTTTAAAGTACTTCTTACCTAAAATTAAAGTTAGGCTTATTTGTTAGGCCTTTTCGTTAAAAGTGAAACTTAAATTAACAATTTGAGTAACTCACGTCATGACTGCAAATAAAGGGTTGAAATTTACATGATACATCTCTAGACATAATGGATATTTACTTTAAACCTAAAAGTACTATGTTATCATATATATATGTATATGCTTGAAGGGACTTTAATTTTAAACCTCTTAACTTAATGCTATGTTAAGACTAATTGGCAGGTATAGGTGCACAGAAGCATTTCCATTTGAACAATAGAAATGTGCATGCCTGAAGCGAATCCTTAAATTTTATTAAAATTGTTGACGAACTAATATTTTTGCAACTTGCTACGAGTAACTTTTTTGTTTGTTATTTTTTTCGTTTTTTGGGGGGGAAAAAACCTTGACGTTTGGGGACATTATCTTCAAAAGAAAGAATTTATTTCTCTAAAGGGCCTTGAAGATACCCTTCCTAAAAACATGGGAGGTATTTTTGTAAATGTTAGCAATCCAGTTCGGAGACACATTTTGGAAATACCCACTTGTGGTACCCTTTGGTCTGATGGTATTTTTGAATAAATCACGTCTTTTGTGTCCCATTTCAAGAGAATGTCTTTGTTCTCTTTATTATCACACTTGAAAAGAATTAGATTTCTAACATTCCAGCAAGAAATTAATGCTTATGACTATATTGCACGTTTTAAATTGCCAAGATTGTTGTGTATTCATGCAGAATTCTGATATCTTTTAATAGAATCATAATTGCGAAATTTGGGGCTATTGTTGTCTCAGTGATTCCTGGTTACTAGTTTAATATTGTGATGACTCCACAATATGTTCTTGTAAAATATTCAATTCAATTCAACTCAGTACCCTACAGTCAGCAAATAAATGTCATATGCATGGTAGGGGGTCGTACCCAATCATTTCAGGAGAATGCTCCTATGCCAGTAGCGACTTAGACATCATTGTTAAATTGAATTTTTACTAAATCTGGACTTTTGCCAAGAAGGCTGTTCCATCGTCTAATCGCATGCAAAAAGCAGGACCAATAGGAATCATATATCTTGGCAGGAAGTTCTGTCAAGGGATTTGAGCGATTGTACGTGTCTACTCCTAGAGACCTCAATGTGTCCCAATTTAGAGAGTGGAACAATTCTGTCACACTCGCGGAATGTTGGTAAATGCCCTTAACAAATCTGGCTTCCCTATGCTGGACCATCTCTATATCCAGAATATGAACCATCCTGTGAGGGTTCCAAATAGGAGCGCAATATTCCAACATAGGGCTAACCAGAGTTGCTTAGCCGGTTTCCTTTACATTTTCCGCACATTCTCGAAATAAGCGTTGAATGAATCTAAGGCGTTGGTTCGCTGCACCAAAATTTTTTCTGAAATTGTGATTCCAAGATACATCTGTACATCCTCTACTATACAATATTCTATATGTACAAATATTAAAGGCATATTCAAGTCATGACAAGCTTTAAAGTCAGATTCTCGCATGAAACAAATTTAATTGAAATATTCTTCCAAAATGTGTCTTTTTAGCAATGATGTCATGTGAACTGTTCTTCTGATTCATATGGGAATTGTACTCTCTTCCCTACTCTAAACCAGAACAAATAGCGTTTTTTATGCTTGACAGAATTTATTGTATTAAACTTTTTGCACGATATACTTCAGAGATTCTTAACTTTTTGCACATACAATGATGCGTGAGGTAGTTATTTTTTTTCTTCTTAAATATTTGGGTTAAATCATTTATTTTTACTGTATCTTCTTTGATGATTTTTTGTGTTTTACCAATGGTTTGACAATACTTTTTATGTAAATAAGTAACAGGGAATTGTATTGTTTTTAAGCACTTGAATTACTAGTTGCCAGCTGTTGGAGTGCACATACATAGTTAACTTGAATATTTGAGATAAAAATTAACGATTGATAAATGGGTGCAGCTTTTTCTAGCATTGACTGTACGTTTCTGTTTATCATATTTCTGTTTTGAGAATGTGCTAATCACATGTTTAATACGTGAATATTTTATTAATATACTATAAATACAGATAAATTAATACTTGTAATGCATTGGCCACAGTTAATCTAACATTGGTTGAATTTTACCACATAAACCAGTTTAAGTGCACTGTAATTGACTGGCTTATAGGTTGTACTAATCGCCAATCAAATTAATGGGAGTTTAGTGCAAGCAGTCACTGTACTGGGAGGGGTGAGGTGAGAATGGAAGTGTGGGAATGGATTTAAAGACATGGTGAAATGGGGTTAAAAAACTTAAAGATTCGAATATTTTTCTGAGAGAGTTATGGGAGTTGAAGATCTCTCAACCATCTCATTGTATTTTTTTTTTCTCATTTTACTTAGTGTTGAATAGGCATAAATAGGGCGTGGTCAACTATAATTTTCCAAAAATGTTGTGGTCAACATTTACAGAACTTTGAGATTAAGTTGTGGACTGTATGTTTATTCATACTTTATGCATTCATCATTCATATTAATAACATCTCATTCTACTGATTTTATTGATAATGCACTAATAAGCCATATTGGGGCATAGCAGTCCACCATATTGGGACACAATGACAGACTGGCCAAGGTAACGCTTACCCTATGACAAGTGGGCCCACTTAGACATTAGACAATAAATCATGGCAACCAGTATTTTAGACCCAGTCCACCACTGTTAGGACTTAGCAGTCATGAGTCCATATTTATCATTAATCTGACATAGATCAGGGCAGTCAGGATTTTAGACCCAGTCCGCCACTGTTGGGACTTAGCAGTCATGAGTCCATCATTTATCATTAACCTGACATAGATCATGGCAACCAGAATTTTAGAGTCAGTCCACCACTGTTGGGACTTAGCAGTCATGAGTCCATCATTTATCATTAATCTGACATAGATCATGCCAGTCAGGATTTTAGACCCAGTCCACCACTGTTGGGAATAAGCAGTCATGAGCCCATCATTTATCAGTAATCTAACACAGGTCATGGCAGTAAGGATTTTAGACCAGTCCGCCAATGTTGGGACTTAGAAGTCATGAGTCCATCATTTATCAGTAATCTGACGTAGATCATGGCAGTCAATATTTTAGACCCAGTCTGCCACTGTTGGGACTTAGCAGTCACGAGTCCATCATTTATCAGTAATCTGACATAGATCATGGCAGTCAATATTTTAGACCCAGTCTGCCACTGTTGGGACTTAGCAGTCATGAGTCCATCAGTTATCAGTAATCTAACATAGATCATCTATTGATAATCCCATTCTGGATTCACAAAAGTCACCTGACTTTTTAAACCGCCATGTCATTCTTCCTCCATTGAGATAATAATAAGATTCTCTTGCTCCATATAACGTAATTCGTGAATGAAACCAGGGTTACTAATGAAAAACCCCACGAATCAGATGTCCAATGTCAGAGTCTCGACTACGTAGTATACATCTATCAGATATTGCAAAAATACAATTTGCCAGTTTTGCTTAATTATGGTTATCAGAGACATCAAGAAACGTTATTACAACTCTCAATTTATTTTTTATATGTAGTCCGGAGTGTGTAGCATGAATATATATAACCCTGGAGGCTCGGGGGCAAGCAGCGAGCCCACACATTCCTTTTGCCCAAATTTTACCTTGATTGTCAACCACGTAGACATGATCCGTGCACCGGCTAAGCACGGGATAGGAGTTGCCAAGGCAAGGGGAAGTGAAAAGGAGTAGAACAAAAGAGTTTGTAAGCAAATTCAGAAGAAGGAGGAGATGCCGTGTGTGTATGTGTGTTGTGTGTTTCTTGTGTGTGTATGTGTGCAACTGGCCTACTTGATGCTGGTGGTGACTCCTGCAAGGTCTTTGCTGCTATGCGGTTTATGAGCAACCCCACCCTCCTCGACTGCATAAACACCGAGATTAGACAGGGCTTATGCTTGTGCAAAAGTTCACATCACGAATAATTTTCTCTCTTCATATACACGCGGGATTTCCATGGCACACATTCGCTAAAAACACGGTGCTGACTCTGCAACTGCATCATCTTTTGTGTTCCAAAAGTACTGCTTCTTGACCAGGATTGCCAATGGGATGGACTAAACTTCACACGATGGACAACTTTTGGTTTTAAACTTCACTTAAGATTTTAAACTTCACACGATGTTGTTTGGTTAAGATGAACTGCTGGATATCACTAAGGAAAGACTTCTTGGACTCTCAGAAAACCGGTGCTTCTTCATCAACATCTTGATGGAGATAAGAAACTACTTTTCTGGAAAAGCAAGTTTTAAATCTTCATTGTTCGTGCGCTATATAATGGATAAACAGTCTTCTGAAAACTTGTAAAAACATATTTCAAAGTGCTTCTGTTGAAGGTTTTTTTTTTTTGTTATTCGGTGGTTAGTGACGAGGATGAAAACCCGTTTTTGGAAAGCATCTTTTGATTTCCGGATAGCGAAATCTAGGTGGGATGCTCAATTTTTTTGTTGTATTGGAATGTTGTCAACATTCACACGATAAAACTGTGAAACATTAAGCATCTTCCAGAAATCAATGCACATTGATGACCTCAAGAGTTCTATGAACTTTCTTACTTTAAGTAATCTTGAAAAATCGACTTCAAAGTTTCATTGTCGCTCCAATTCATGCTGTGATTTGCTTTTGAAGCAGTTTTTCGACACTGTGATTGTTTTGGATGAATATCTGGAATCCAGGTGAAACTGGAACTTAGAATCAACAAGTTCTTCGACTGTGATGAACTATGGATAGAAGAAATTTGGTCAAACTACTAGTTTCTTGTATCACTAATTTTTAAGAAAAGTTTTTTAATGGACCATATCTAAACTCCTCATCGTTGCAAGTATCAAATCCAAAAGTGGTAGCAATTTGTAACAATCTTGGGCATAACAAGAAGGCAAAAGTGAAACATTAGTCATAGACTTTCCCCATAACTGACGTCACGTCGTGACTTCCCTATTCAAGGAATACAAACCCACATTACCAGATACCCTTGGATATGATTAAAAGTTTGACCAGCGGCCACCGGCATACGCCTTATGACATTTCAATAACAGCGTTGATTTAAAGTTTTGCTCTTAACCGAGGATTTCTGCATGACCCATAACTGAGCAACAAGTTCGATAAATCACACTAACTTTGGAAGTTGGCAGTTAGGTTCAACACGGAATATCGGGATATTTCAACACCAATGGGGATCTTTTTGCCCAAACTCAAGTAAAACTGACCAAGTGCTTCTTGCAATGAGTCTACGGCTAAACCCCAAAACTTCCCGTCCAGGGACGGGGAGCTGGTCACCACCATCTTTCCAATGTCAAGAATACAATGTGGCTGACATTTTGTGCGTCAGGGTTTACTCGGACAAGAAACAAGTGTCCAACCATCCGGAATGGCCAGTGACTCACAACAGCATCCAACAATTAAAGGTAAAACATTATCCCTGACATGTGACATTATCTGGCCAGTCTGCCACTCATGAGATTGTAATGCATATGTCATTCCTGAAAATATTGTCAAGACTGGAAACAACTGGTGACTTGTTGGATTTCAAGCATCCAAAATGCCATATGATTACATTTTTTCTCTTCATCTGTAGGGCAATTTAGAAATTTACATAATTAGTGATTTTCTAAGATAAGAATTTGAGTTTATTTTATCATCCCCTAAGGAGAGTTGTTTTTGTTCTAGTATTCAATGAGAGTTTAGTTCTGAAATATACCGGCTATATTTATTATACCAATTGTGCTAATTTGAAATCAATTATTGGAAACACTATCACAGAATGCAAATTCAGTATGCAAAACAAAGTATGGTTGTTTTTTAAAGTATCAAAATATTGAACAACATAAAGGACATGTCAGTTAGCCAATCTCAGAAGATTTATTTCATACCATATCTCGAAATGTCTTACAAAACTAAATGTTGTCCTATTTAAAACAAGCTGCTAGTTATTGGTTAATGAGGTTATTAGATGAAAAGGAGTTGTACAATTAGTATAGTTTTATTCATTTCATGCATATATAAGATTTTACATTTTAAGCACTGTCATAACTTGCAGGTTGCTGATTAATTTTAGAGTAATTTCAAGCTTATCACCAAATTTAAAATACTATAAACATGTCCATAAAAAAACATCTTGTATAGATAAGTTGTATGGATTAAAAAAAACCTGTTGCGGTGATCCAGGGATCTATAAATGAAAGCCGATTAGCTTGATTAGTGTCAACAAAAAAAGTGGTCTAAAAGCCAGCAATGACGGTGCTCATTAGCATAATTTTGGTGTATGTAGATTTTTTTGTTATCTGTTTAACACAACAGAAGAAAGCCATCGTGTTTGGTTTTACGCTCTGTAATTCTAGCCTTCACATTTAAGACATGAAATGCACTCAGCCTTCACATGAAATGAGATTTAGTAGTTATCTGGATTGATCAAAAATGGCTAATGGAAAGACATCAGCCTGAAGCTTTTTGATATGGCATCATGAAAAACTAGCCCCATGTTTGTATGCATCAATTTGAAGAATGAATTTTTTTTTTTTTTTTTGCACCTCCCGCTGATGTGGTTAATTGAGATTCGGAGAGTCAGATGTAAATTTGGTTCTCGCAATTGGACGCATTTTCTGACAATTAGGATTTGAGTGATTTTTGTGAGGGTGTCAAAGGGTTCAAGGAAGATGAATTTTTGCATGTGAGAAAACAAGCCTTGGATAAAAGGCTCCGTGACCCCTGAACCGGTGAGGTAATATCTAGAGTAACTTGACAAGTGACACATTAATGTCAACTGCAACACGTTTTTGTTGTTGTCTTTTTTGTGCTACTTGTATTGAGTATTATCTGATATTCAATTTGGGTGCTAACTTTATTCACTTTAATCACAGACGTTCTAGGTCTGTGGTTTTATGTCAGTGTTAATTGGTCAATGTCGGAGGAAAGTAAAATGTGGGTTTTGTGCTGCTTGTAGGTGATAGTTAAAGCTCAATTTTATCATTTTAATATGGTTTAATTTAATTGTTTATCAATTTATCAGTTTAGTTTTAGATTTGGCAAACCTTAGTTTTAGATTTTACCAATATATTATTTTAGGTTTACGTTTTACAAATATATCAGTTTAGTTTTATATTTTACAAACATGCCAGTTTAGTTTTAAATTTTACAAATGCATCAGTTTAGTTTCAGATTCTACAAGCATCGTCTTTGTTTGGGATTCTACAAAACATATCACTTTAATTGTAGATTTTTATAAATTTATCAGTTTAATTTTAGATTTTACAAACCTCATTTTAGTTCGAGATTTTATAAACAAATCACCTTAGTTTAAAACCTCGATTTAGTTTTAGATTTTATAAACATATGAGATTATTTTTAAATTTTTAAAATATCAGTTTGACAAATTAATAAAAATACTTGTTTCAGATACACAATTATTTATTAATATAGTTCTGTTCCTCACTTTATAATTCCGAGAAAGGTAATTTAAATATAAAGTCTCTTTTGTGATATTTTTTTTTTAAAAAGTAGAAAAAACATTTGTATTAAGATTAGACTTTATTACTTTGTCCATATTTCGAGTATGTTTTTCCAAACATTGTAGTGTTCCCCAAGGTGTTAAAACCAGCTGAAAAAATCACTTATACTTTCGTTTAGCATTCAGAATGCGTATGAATGTGATTGCAATTTACACGAATTAAGTTTCAACAGCTCGAGTCTGAATTTGGGCGTTTAAAATCCATAATTATTGACCCAACAGCAACATGATTTGAAAATTACGGTAAAGGGAAACTTAAAGGATATGCGTAAGCAACAAAGTGCAAGCCTTGGGAAAAAATAATTAGTGGCTCACTGTTTAATTGACACGACACGACTTGGCAATGGAAAAAAAAAAGAGAGCAAATCTGAGTAACGATTAACATTTAACGGATTTTTGTGCCTTGTATTGGCGACTGCCATCGTGTTTAATAGGCATTCTTGATAAAAACCAGGAAACAAGCCACAAATCATAAACATTGCCCAAAGGCTGAAAAAGCGAGTGGCACGGTGTAGACCATGCACAGAGCTCTTACAGAATTTTTATTACATACTAACACATATTTTTCTCCAGTTTCGTGGCAAACTTAATAATGCACGGCCAAGGACAAAGCTCCGAGTGGTTCACTGGAAAAAACTGACCATGACAACGCATTATTAGTTTCACAGATGGGAATTCAGCAATTGATGCATTCTGTGCTAGCCAACGTCATTGTTTTGGAACTTAACAAAAGTTTCTGAGGGTGGAAAAATAACGGTTAGCTTTGAAAATATTCCAGATTAACTGTTAGCCTAGAGATGATTTCAAATACCATTGAAGAAAATTAGGAATTTCTACTTCTGGAATCATTGCAATATCCCCACATCCTCATGGTGTTACCACGTTGACGTGTATTGCAATTTGTTGCCAAGTTCACATGTACTGAACTGTTGCAACTTGTTGTCAAGGTCGAGTGTACTGTACTATTGTAGCTTGTTATTAAGTTCAGGTGTTTTGTATTGCAATGTTGCAGCATATTGTCAAGTTAATATATGTATTGCAATATGGCAGCTTATTATAAAGTTCGTGTATTGCATTGCAATATTGCAGCATATTGTTAAGTTTATATGTCTTGCAATATTGCAACGTTTTAACATGTTCACATGTATTGCAGTTTTATCAAATAAACATTTATTGAAATATTATCATGTAAGCATGCACTAAAATATTGTAACTTGTTGCCATGTTTACATGAATTGCAATATTGCAACAACTTTCCAAGTAAATATATATTGCAATATTGAAACTTGTTGCCAAGTTCACATGTACAGCAATATTGCAGCTTGTTGCCAAGTTCACATCTACTGCAATATTGTAACCTGTTACCAAGTTCACATGTACTGTCTGTATTGCAATATGTCGACATGTATTGCATTATTATAAAGTTAACACGTATTGCAATATTGCAACTTGTTACCAGAATCACATGTACTGTATTGCAATATGTCCACATGTATTGCAATATTATCAAATAAACATTTTATGAAATATTACCAAGTAAACATACAAAACAATATTAAAAGCGTAACATGTATTGCAATATTGCAAAGTTCACATTATATGCAGGGTGTCCTACATTGTTCTTCCTGTTTTTGGACCACTTTATACATTAAGTGCATGTTAGACTAAAAAAAAAACTCTGGTCAAGGTGCTGCATTTATTATTTAAAAAAATGTAAGCACAACAACACACTTTAGTTGCAGACCCACCTCAATATAACAAATGAAATATATTCATTAGATGCTTTATCTTTTAATTAAAACTTATATTCCGATCGCATTCCATGCTAAGTTTTTCTTATCTTAAATGCAGTAATTTATCACATGGCAATGTCATTCGCAATAGAAGTGAAAGTGATGAATTGCAACCGCAAATGAAAGTTTATGATTTCACCTAAACTGATTAGGTGCGCTTTCTTTTTTGCATCAAAATCCTAATATGGATATTGCAGTTGTGTTTCTGAATAAGAATTCATGGTCATTGCCTATCAACTGTGGTTTCGTTTTTTTAGCGACAGGACAGGGTGTGCCACAGAGCAGCCACCTTAAAATACTTTCGCATTTACCGAAATACTTTCTTATATATATATATGTCAATGTATCCAAGGTTTGACTAACTTTCACTATGATACGACCTTTCATCGTACATTTCCCTCTATCTATTTTCATGTTTTTACAAAATGCTTTCGCTGTTTTTCCATGAATGTCAACCATGCTACTGCATGGCTGACTTAAATTTCAGATAATCAGTTTCAAATAACATGGTGTGTGTGACAAATGAGGGTTATGTGACTAATGGCTGGTTATTCTTTTATTTATATCTATTTTTGGTGTTGTCAATTTTGTATTTTATGGAAAGCATGACATGTAGCTTTTATTATAAACCTTAAAATGGAATTTACAATGTGAGTCATAAAAAAGTAGAACCCAAAACAAAACAAAAATCACAACTTCGTTAAAAATGCTTCGATTTAAGATCAAATTTGGCACTTACATAGAACAATAGTGAAGGAACAAAAAACTTGTTCCGGACATGCGACAAATCTCGGATTATTTCATTTTTCAACAAGAATTTCAACACATTTTATAATTCGTTTTGTTCCTACACTATTGTTCAATTTAAGTTCGAAATTTAATGTAAATCGAAGCATTTTTCACGAAGTTGTGATTTTTTTTATTGAGTTCTACTTTTTTATGACTCACAGTGTATATGGAATATCAATGTTTCAAGATGGCGGTTTATGATCTCAATCGTTGCAAAAACAGTAAGCTGTAGTCACAAAATTCATCCTAGTTGAAAACCGAATTTATCTAAAAAAACATGAGTATGTGCGCTTGCGCAGTGAGCAGCTGACATTCTATTCAAACTAGTTTTTAGTGAGGCTGAATACATTCAATGACCACAGCTATTTTATGGCTAATTTAGAAACTTCTCTTAACCAAGATTTACTTTAACTTGTAGTTAGGTATGAAAGGTTAATCAGCCTTGATATAGGCAATTGTAATCATGCAAAGTTGTTCAGAATAGACAATGATACTACTTTTACTGTTCAGATTTTACTTCCTTATGCACCATATAAAAAAGGTCAAAGTTTTTGCACCTGATAGTGTGAAATTTTTACTTTTCGAGGATCATGGTTTAATGTAGGTGGAGAAAGCTGCTTTTTCATTAAACCTGTTTTGTCTTGAATCACTTTTCGTGTTTCACTGAAGTTTGATAACACGATTCCATGTCACCTTAACTTGCATTGCACATGTCTTTGTTATCTTTAATCCGAGGTGAACGCATGCTTTTGTTTAATAAGAAACAGCTATAGGCATGGATCTTTAAATTTTATTTAAGATGCAGGGGGTAAGGTGGTCAATTTTCTAAGGATTTTCGGGTAATTTTCATCATTGTTGTTAATTATGAATTTAACAGAAGTCATGCTGACACTTAATGTTGGATTAAAATCATAACGTTGAAAAGATGGATATTATGTTGTAGAAATCTCAGATGATTCTAAAATTCCACTCTGACTATGGCCAAATAAGGCAAAGGTAAGCTGTTTGCTAGCTTGTCAGCTGACCAAGGCAAACACCACTGGACTCACAAATCATTGAAGGAAGGCTATTATATTTAATGATCGTATCGTTAATTTTTGAGCTTACGAAGGCCTACACAAACAACCTGTATGTGCATGTACTCAACATATTTTCATTATTGATTTTATTCATTAGCAAAGGAATGATCTTAAGATTATCACTTATCTTTAGAGTAGCACATTAATTTCTGATAATTTTAAACAGGCATTGAACAGGTTTGATCAGTGCTTAGTGTATTTTATGTTTTGCTACAACCATTTTTGGAAAATTCTTTAAATGTTTCCAACTATTTTTTTTCGTATAGATCAAATGTAAGAACAGAATTTCTTAACATTATTTCTCATATTATAGTTCCTATACATTACATTGTAATTTCTCATTCATTTTTTTCTGTCAATTTTGGTAGCAATAGCTTATAAAAGATGTGATTTAACCTGTACTTTAACGCTCGATTTAATAACTAATAATTGGTAATTTGACTATGAAACAGTTGTTATTAAATATTAAAAATTAAAATTTTGTTTTAACTACCCATTACATAAATTGAAGTTTTACAGGTTGATACAAGTTAAAGTTAATCATAGTTTAAACGTCTATTATTTAAGTCGTTTCTTCTAATTTTTCTGTAAATTTTGGTAGCAATACCTTATAAAAGATGTGAATTAATCTGTCGATAAACTAACGCTCGATTTAATAACTAATTGATACTTTGACTATGCAACAGTTGTTTTTAAACTTACAAACTTAAATTTTTGTTTAAACTACCCATTACATATTTTGGAGCTGTTGCCAGAAGGATGTTTTACAAGTTAAAGTTAATCAGGGTTTAAAACTTCTTGTTACAATTGTTCTGGTTATAGTTAACAAATATGTAATCTGACTAGCAAGTTGTATTTATCCTCCGTATACACATTTGGTATACCAAGAAAGGGTTCACATATCATACAGTAATCCTTGAACCAGAATTTGGTTTATTCTCAAAGGTTAGGGTTAAGAATTAATCCTAAGAAAGGCAACCCTTTCCTAACGCACTTGTAATTTCTAGTTTGGAGTTTTATTAAACAACATGCATGAGTGGCATCAAGGTAAACTGGATAAATGACACCATGCATGCATTTGATTTAAAAGGGGAGTGGAAGTGTAATTGCATATACACAACCTATTGCACGGGTTATTCCGTGGCGCCATGCCCCGTTACACGTTCTTTACCTAATTTATGTGTACCCAAAAATGTTGGAAATCTGG
>JAQGAE010004500.1:0-12665 GCA_034696685.1 Julus scandinavius | reverse complement strand
GGTGTCATTCCCCCCTTGTTTGGGGTTAGGCCGACCATAGGTCTCGGTCTCTGCCCCTCGTCTGGGTGACCCCGGGTGCGGGTGCGGGACACCTGGTTTCTGGGCCCGCGGTAGCCCATTGGCCAGATCCCACACACCCCCTTCTTTCGAATTTGGCTCCAGCAACGTGCCTGGACAGTCTCTCCAAATCAGTCAAGATGTCCGCCACTGGATTCACACGGTAAGTGTTCTTTCGTTTCTGCTTTTGCTTCCCCCCTTTTCCCTACGGGGATCACACAACATATAAAGAACTATGGGACATACTTTAGCATGGTTGGCCCTATATAAATAAATTTTTCATTAAGTATGTCTTGAAAAGCACACTGGCCCAATGATACCCACATGATTGGGTAACTTTGGGAAATATGGATAAAGATAGCTCTGCATCTGTTAATCAAAAAGTAAAAACGATGACATATTCGGCAATTCGGGAATATTTAGGTTACACTTTTTTTAAGAATTCTGAAAAACACTAAAAAGTATCCACATTTTACAGAATAAAGTAAAAATACCAGATCACATAGTGCGAAATATATTTTGCAAGTGACTTTATTTGTTTAATCAAATAAACTTGCCATTACATGCAGCAACTTTTATATTAAAATAGTAGCCTTTCCCTAAGTCACCAGAGATTTAGGGGCAAGGGGTATCAGAGTTTTCTCTTATATGGGAAGAAAACAATTCATTGATTGGCTAAAACTGATGTCAATGACAAACAAAAATGCTTCGTGCATGTCTTCCCTTAACTAAACTGTTCTAGCTACCAATTCGTGTAACAACATAAAAGCAACATAAATTTGCAAAAGTGGATAAATGGTGTATAGTCATTCGGCGTAGGAGCGAACAAAGTTGGCGAACCGTCAGTCGTCGCATCATCCGCGCGAGTGCAAGTGAATCCCGCGAGATTTACTTAGCATAACACGAATAAGTTAGTCACAGTGAGTTGCATTTTAGTTTGAACAAGGGCGCAAGGGGCGTGGACAATTCGCCCACTATTTCGAGTTTTGCGCAGCAGAATTTGCAAGTTAGCGACGCGGAATTGGATTCGCAAAAGGGGCGAAAAGCAGGGCCAATGCCAAATGAAGTTAAAGAAAGCTTAGTAGCGACACTGAGATGGACGTGAATATATTTGAGAATGGACAGCCGTCAGCCTCGGAGCACACACAAAAAAAGACAAGAGGGGAAAACGATATTGGAAATGCTGTAAGACAGCCCAAAAATCCCTCTAACTGAAAAGCTTCTATTTATTCGAGAAATCCTTCGAAAATGCCTCTAAGTCGCTTTGCAAAGACTGATCCAAGTCTAGAAATCTGCACCGTCAACGTTTCTTGGTTTGGCAGATTCTGGTTCGAGGGACTCTGCTAAATCCGCTCGCTTTTGTCAAACAGTTACGCTGCAGAAATGGCCCTTTGGCAAACGCCTGCTTTGTTAGAAACTGTAAGATACTTTGGTTCTGAAATGAAATATGATTGTTCAAACTTTCTGAAGGCATCTTCAAAATTCGTTCTCAACAATTCTTCACCTGAAGACATGGAAAATATTCATTTTCTGAAGATATTTACAGACAGACATTTGCATTTTGTAGACAGAATATCGTCTGGCGATACACATTCGTTAAGGTGCGTTTCCACGCGAGATTAACTCTCGCGAATTACTCTTCACATCTGGTATTATACAAAGTTTCCCAAACTTAGCTCTAAACTTTAAAAAAAAAATCAAACATAAGCATCTCCTCAATGTTGAGAACTGCTATAGAGAGCATCTCGAGAGTTTCTCGCACGTGGAAACGCAACTTTATGGTTTAGCAAGGAGAAAATTTCTAAAATACCAAATTCACAGATACGTGTTGTGCAACTGGAGATTACCTGTCACAAAAATGGCTTCAAGGCAGGATGTTGTAAAAAATACTCTATATTGATGGAAAGTGAAGTTTCTCAACCTAATCCCAACCAAAAAATGGTGTCTTTTTTCCAAAGAGGATCAAAAAAGGATCTCCGTCATGCCTGTTTCCAATTAAAACTTCCACGATTAATTTTAATCTCGATCCTCCATATTCCAGTTGCCAGGTTTCGCCATCGTCTTCTTGCAACCGATTCTTTACGAGATTATCCAGAGCCTGACAAATGTCACTCGTGTAATTGTTTGATAGACAAAAAGAGTAAAAGACGTTGCTTTTAGGAGGACGAAATTAAGGCATCCAAGAAACAGAAACCAGATAAAATTGATGTCACTTCTTATTAGCGCCGTAAGGCTACAGGGTCTTAAAAACTGAGCGAAAAAAAAGCACGTCTTTGTCTCGTTCAGGATGAATCGGATATGTGTGAGCCAAAGTGCTAAAACAGCTAAAGGGGATCTTGGCTTAATGCTGCCATATGATGAAAGTTTACGCCTTCCATATTAATAAACTTTGGTCCAGTAATAAGCGAAAATGTGGTTAGAGCTACGGGAGGTCAATTAGGACACCAAATCTCATTGGCTGTTTATATTTGCAATCCCCATCGTGTAAACATGGCCACCCGTGGCACTGTTCAATGTGCAAGACCACCCTTAGGGAATTCGGCACTTTATTTTCCATGAATTTCAATGAAGGAATTAGAAGGTTTGCCTAAGCACCGCAAAAGGAAACTGAAATACTAAGTCTAAGAATCGCTCCATGAATTCTGATGAACTGATGGAAATTTGTTTAAAG
Organism: Julus scandinavius; assembly: GCA_034696685.1. Lineage (NCBI taxonomy): Eukaryota > Metazoa > Arthropoda > Diplopoda > Julida > Julidae > Julus > Julus scandinavius. The sequence goes on along the minus strand of JAQGAE010004500.1, from coordinate 9,937 downwards.
CATGTCTTCTGTTTAAAACTATCGTGTTTTTACCATTTGATCCAAAAGAGACAGATGTTTGTTGATGAATAAACTTAGCATGCTGATGTTTTTTATGCCATAATACTAATTCTAACGGTGTTGAAGTTCTCAATTACAAACGATTAGGTGTACATGTGTCATGCATAAAAATGCAACACATGTTGTTACTGAATGTGCATTTATGAAACATACAAAGTTTCTTAAGTGTGCAAGTACAGTACAGTGAACTTCAAATTCTAGTTGAAATTGCACATATGTCAATTTTAAATACTACCGTAAAATGTGGACAGGGATGGTAACTTTATATCAGTCATCGTTTTGCCTAGTAGGAATGTCGTAAGCGGGTTTCAGTGGTTCCTGCATGTCGTCAAAACATGCAATATATAAAATGTGTTGTTTCATTATGTAGAATGAGGACATGTTTATGGAAACATCACTTCATGGCTTAAACGTCCATCTACTTTAACTAGCTAAATAAAAAATGTGAATAACGTTGAAGCAAGGACCTCTGGCTGTACATACCAAACTTATCTATACATAAGTTGTATACATATGTTTATGTGGCATGCATTTGGAATTGCATTCTTATAAGAATGTAGGCCATGCTTTTAGAAAGCATTCCAAATGCATGCCACATAAACATACTTGTGTGTAACAACGCATAATAAAAATGAAAACTGAAATACTGATGGACAGTGAAAGCAATAACTTGTACAATAAAAGTTATATGAAATAAGTAATAAGAAAAGCAATAACAATGCGAAGAACGATAACAAAGCATTTATAAGTCTCAACAGTGTCAAAAGGGCAACATTTCCCAGGATTCTCTAACCCAGGTTTTTCAAGTAAAATACGCAACCAAGAACCCAACCAGTATTTATTTGTCTTTTAAATTTTACCCTGGGTAGATTTGTCCTCGTGCAGATTTAAATTGTAATAGCCTCAGTTCTAAAAATGATAAAATCAGTACTATTTGATATGTATTTATTATGTTTTAAGAGTTACTTTTATATTTTATTGTAAAATCGCCAAACATCAGACTGATTTACAGATTGCTTTTATCAAGTATAAAATATAAAACCAAACATTAAACTGCAGACGAACTTGAAAAGGACCTTGTACAGTAATTCTACTTCTCTAACATTGTAATGGAATAGACAATTGCAAGCTTTCATTGTCCGCCGCATAACAATAATTAGTTGTTTAATGGAAATTTTGTTAAAAATTATATGACGCTAATTAGCAATACGAAATCCCCCGAGGTTGGCAAACACGCGTAAGACCAGTGTAAGCATTGATTGCCAACAAATTGGTAACCATCAATCAAGTTTTCGTATCATTAATTACACAAATTGATTGCAAGTCCTGACAAGCCCATTGGCTGTTCCCTTTCCTTTCCCCATCCATTTATCATGTCAAATTTAATTAACCCTTGTGGCAAGCTAATGGGCATTGCACCAAGGCCAGTTAATAGAAACTGATTATTTGAAAAGCAGAGGAAACATTCAAGATTTGACATTCTGGAGCAATTCTCAATGTCCTCTATGCTTATCAAATTGCTGATTCATTTATCATCGCACTGCATGAGCCAATCAACAAGTTTTGCCTTTGCATTTCAGAGAAACTACATAAATCCTTTAAATCCCCAGCAGTCTTAATTAATATTCAAAACATGGCTATATTTCAAGATTTCCCTCTGCATTTGGCAAATCTCTCTGTACCTCCATCTGTATTCTATAGGCTTACATTTGTAGGAACTTAAGTTTTTTCTACCGCATGTTTGAGGATTAATTACCGTTCAATTAATAATTCACCATTGGCCCTGACAGACGTAAATAAATTATAGATCCGAAAACATTTTGAATAACGAGGGTCGATAAAATCGACTGCAAGAGGAGCTGTAAACTCCATATGCAAGCCTGGATAGGAATTCAACTTTTTTTAATGTTCGCTACGAGGCTTAACTGGCGGAAACAAAACCATTTCCTGCAAGGAGGCGCCAAACTGTACTTCTGAATCTGGGGAGTCATGCCCTTGGCGGCATTCGCTAATTGCCTCGCATTAATTGGCGCCCAGACAAACGATTTCTAGAAATATTACTGCCACAATGGCTCCCGGTTTCTAAAGGAAGACATCTTCTAGCATACCTAATAACTTCACATTTAATTTGCCATGAAAGCTGGAAAGCTAATGAAAATAAATAGAAAGACAACTCAGGAAGGTTACCATCAAATGGCCGCATTGACAAAAAAAAAGATTATGGTATTAGACAATGCTGTTGTAGTATTTCTAAATGTTATGTCTGTACAAAACATCAGATACGGTAATGATCTTTGCTGAATTGGAAACTTTAAATAATTTTGTTCTGCTGTTTGGGGTTTTATTGCTTTATATTAGTGTGAACATGGGGAATAAATAGGCTTTGTGTTTGTGTTACAGAAAAATTGTATGTTTATTTCTATTGTTAATTTCCAATAAGCACCTGGAGAAGACTAAATGCCGAAATGTTGAAATAAACTGGCCACTTCATCACTTGATGATGCAATTTAATAATTTCAAACAACTCTCCTGAAAATAGATACAGAGATAAATGTCGAGAGACACATGTATATATCACTGCTATCGTGAAAGTATATAACCAAAGTATGAAACTCTTAAAGTTCTTGTATTATTATGAATATATAGTATAACATTAAAAATAGACTATGCTATATATTTGTCTTGTATAGTTGTCTTTATAACAAAACTGTACAATATACAAGTAATTCTCAAACAACCAGTAACTATATATGCAAGGGCATCATCAGATATGAATAGGTATTAATGAATTGTGTCGTAACCTTTTCGAAATGACAGCAGTTTCAGCAGACCAGAGCTCGTTGGCCATGGAAAGAATAACACTGCAACTTATACTGTAGGAGTTAACGTTAATTATTAATAGCTCATGCTGTATATTCAGCAAAATAAACTAAAAAGTAATTTCATGGCGCACTGCTATCCTCAAGTGAAATCCAATATTCCAGAACCTTCAGGTTTGAGAACGTTCTCTTGGTAAGTTGTTTATCCAGAAAATTGCTGATACAAATTTAATGAACACGACCTGCACAGAACTCCCTTTCTTTTATTAGGGGAAAGTCCTCCGAGTCTTAAATGTTGCAAGTATACAATTTTCGACACCGAAAAATATCTCCAGCCCTTAGGAGGCATCAAAGCCAAAGAACCCTTGGGGTTTGTTAACTAAAAACCTGTTTCTACACAATATGTGTTCTCAAAAGGGCCATTCACAAAATACGTCTTCAAGATAGGGGCCTGCTGTCATGTGGACACAATGTAGACAGCAAGGAGGAATGGGGAATCCATTATGGACGTCCACTAATGATGGAATTTTTCAGCTTTTGGTTTTTCTGTTTAATTGAGTTTAAAATGCGGCATAAATTATTTGCGATAGAAAATTCTGGCAATCCGTAAGTACAACAAAATATTTAGAAAAATTAAAAATTAACGAATAACGGTTGTGGAGCAGACGAAAAGGTATGCCATGCTGTTTTTATGATACCCAAAACGCGACATTTCAGTGGCATCGTGGGAACGGGTAAATGCCGGGTAGCAAATGTCCTGACATTTCACGATGCCAGTGTCTTGACATTAGTGGCATCGTGTAAACAGGCCTTTACTCGAACTAAGGTGCTAAGAAACATCGGACTCTCGACAAGCGTGGACAGGGCGGAGGAGGGGTGTGTCAATTTTTGAAGGAATTTGGGGACGTCCTTTTAGAATGGCCCCGACCAGATTAGACTTGCAATAGTTGTGCAGCACTATTTATGAGAACTTTCACGTATAGATGGATGAAATGTCATAGGAATTTCATAGACGTTAAGGCTTAAAACCACCTATTTGAATGTATACCAACTGACATATTGCATACAGCTTTGCAGAAGCAGCAATATCTTTTGTCTACATCATTAAGTTCGTTACGGAAATCCATGCGAATTACGAGCTAAACAGCGTTCCTGGAATTAGAGATCAGATTGAGCAAAACAAGAGCGGAATTTCCGCGGCAGTTGACACCGCTTATTTCCCTAGCGAATGCGCATTACGCAAGTGCTCGTTAAATTTATTAGCAGTAAATTAAAACGATGAAAGGGAAAACATCCAATAATGCAATTATTCATCATTATAACGAGCAAAGGAGAAATTGCCTCGTAGAACAGTAATCAAATTATAGCCTGCCGACATTTTTTTTGCCATTGCCGAATGACGTCATTGACCGTGCAGACCCAACCATTTGGTGAAATTAATTGACTCTGGCTGAATGGAAAACACAGACTACAACAGCCTAATACTACGGACACACTATGAGATAAATGACATTTAAGTCCCAAAATGGCCTTTAACTTCATAGCGTGTTTATCCTCATTTAGCTAAAGGAGGTAAAAGCTCATTTTCAAAACTCTTGACCACAAGAAGGATGAGTAAGAAGTGAGGGTTGGTCAGTGTAAAGGTGAAAAAATATATATCCCTTTTTTGCTGGCAACGTTTCGTCTGAGAACCAGACTTCATCAGGTCGAGAACAACTAAAATCAAAACCCGAAGACAGCAGTCAGTACAAAAGACAACAAAGACAGCAGTCAGTACAAAAGACAACAAAGACAGCAGTCAGTACAAAAGACAACAAGGCCAGCAGCAACCCTAAAACAATTCAAATCACATAACATTGCCTTTTCTACAAATTGCAACTAACAACCATTTGTAGAAATTTGTAGAAAAGGCAATGTTATGTGATTTGAATTGTTTTAGGGTTGCTGCTGGCCTTGTTGTCTTTTGTACTGCCTGCTGTCTTCGGGTTTTGATTTTAGTTGTTCTCGGCCTGATGAAGTCTGGTTCTCAGACGAAACGTTGCCGGCAAAAAAAGGATATATATTTTTTCACCTTTACACTGACCAACCCTCACTTCTTACTCATCGAGGTAAAAGCTCCTTTAAAACTCCTTTAGCACAAAGGAGTTCCCAACAATGGAACTGATATATTGCGCAGACGGCACTATCGTTCAGTTGCATTGTGGGAACCGCCATCTTATAATGCAATGTACTAAAGGTCATTTTACAGATGCAGTGTGTCCACCCAAAGATAAAGGCGTCTGACAGGTAAAGGCCATTTACTGATGTCATTTAACTCTGTAGTGTGTCCATAGTATAAACTTCTCCCTAATACTCAAAATTAAAACTGACTGCAATCTAAATGATTAACTACAAATTAAAAACAATGAATCGATACTTTTAAAAACTAATGCAAATTGGGAAAAACTGACTTTTATATAATGAGCGGATTTGGGCTTTCACGTACTCTCTTAAGAAAGTTCAAAATTTTTTCCAGCAGGCTTTCGAAATTATCCCTGACAAGTTTGATGTACCGACTAGGCGGTCGAATTTGTCACTCCAACACCTTGATGGACCTTCGGGGTACCAAGGACCCAAACTACTGGCTCTCACGCTCAGATCAGCAAGTGGAATTCCCTCCCAAATGGATCCTAAGCCTACGCAAATTCACTTTAGTGATGTAGGTCCAGTGAGACAGGAATGATCCTAAATGTTGTAACTTGTGTTTGTAGTGTCTGTATTATTTTTATGTAACTATAATTGTGTTATAACACCCCCTACCACATGGCATCCTCATTGATCACTGTAGGGCAATAAAATTGAATTGAGTACTTTCATTAATAATTTCAGAAAGACATTAGAAGTAAGACAACGCAGAAATTCCCTCTTGAAAATTATTTTCTCATTGGTCAAACCCATTTATCTTCATCTAGTTTTTGACTAACGACAGCCAGTTAAAGAGGATGGCCAAGAATGCAACTTTTAGAAAAACATACAGCAGATATTTCGGAATTTTCGATTTTTAACAGTAAACATCCAAGAAATAAAAGAAGGAAAATACTATGTATGGGAAAAATATCAATCATTTCAAAGTTGACCGTTCTTGCATAGTTTTAAAATTGTTTTGTATAGTATAAAAATTCAGAAATTCCTCTCTTTCAAATGAAGTCAAGTGCAATGGAAGTGTCAGAAACCAAGGCAGTTCACATTATGTCATTCTGCTTATGGAAATCTGAATGAAGTGCACTGAATGGCTAAATGTGCATCCAAATTTTTAACAATGCCAACGAGGTCGAAGTTCACGAAAACTGATTCATATGTATAGCTGTTTGTAAGTAATGGCTTATGTAACATTGATGACAGCGCAAAATTATGCGTTTCCATGATTAATATTCCCATTTTAGTATTTTCTTCAGGGCTTTCACGTTTACCGGGTTAATTACAGAAGCTAAATCAGGATGAATGAGCGCCTGTACTAGCACCGAAGCGAGCTTTAACCGCTCAATTCCAAAACTGATGTGAAAACCGTACTACGAACAGAAGACTAATCTTTCATTAGACAGAGTGGATGGAAACGAGACAAAGCAGAATGATCAACAGGGATTAAAAACAATTAATTCGACTGCTATTAACAGAAATGGGGATTTAGATTTATAAATGGGAATAAAAACATTTGTTCTGGCCATGCTTCTCCGAGTATTTGAAAGAATTTTGCCGCACCCTGTATAAAAGTTGCGTAAAACAATAACTGAACTTGTGGATTTTTGTTTATGAGGTAAATCCTCTATTTGGGGTATACAATTGATGACTGTGGGATTCTAGTTAATAAGCCACGATGATTTACAGTGGAACCTCGGTTTACGAACTTAATCCGTTCCATGATCCAAATCAATTTTTCCTATTGCAATTAATGTAAATCCAAATAATGCGTTCTTTGTCCTAGAAAAATATTTTTTTGGCACGTTATGGCTTTATAAATAAATATAGTATTAATATTAGAAGAACGCAGTTTAATATAAACATTCATGATTTACAACATTATAGGAAATAAAGACACCCACGTGGTATCGTCATGCTGACGTTGCTGTGAATCAAGTTCATTTGCAGATTCTTTTTAAGGAATTTACTTTAACAACCATTGTTTCCAATAAGAAAATTTGTATTATTATACTCTATTTTGTTATTACTTATGATTTAAGTCTAATCAATGGATTTTCATCCATTGCACCTGCAATTGGCGTGGATAATGCAGGAGACGAGCTTTTTCCATATTTACAATGTAAGCTACTCGTATAAGCTTGAAACGAATATAGATTTTAATTTAAATCCTTGCAAATTATAACACATTTCTGACGATTCTTGCATTTAGTAAAACTTATCCGTAACAAAGATGTTCTGCTGGAACTAGTAAAACAATTCTAGCAACTCTGACCTTTAATTGGTGGTCTAGAGAAGTGTGTTCGTGAATTGAAGCATCGTTCGTAAAGCGAAACAACATGTGGTGTTCGTAAACCGATTTGTTCGTAATCAGAAACGTTCGTAAACCGAGGTTCCACTGTAGTAGAAATGGTGGAGCAATATCTTCCCATAATACTTCGTTTTCTGGGACACACTGTATATAATTTATTAAATTAAGGACATTCTCATGATAATGAGATCGTTGTAATCGTTGCATATACATTTCCTTCATAAGCAGTATGCCCATTATATTTTAATATTCTTATCCTGGATACATTATATTGAACATTGAAATATACAATAATCTAAAGTTATACTGGATAAGAATATTGAAATATAATAGACATACTGCACATAAAGGAAACGTCTATAAAGAAATTATTAGTGGCTTTGTGTAATACATGTTGAATTTTTTATAAGTATTGATAAATGAAAAATGCATTTTAAAATTCTTTATAAAATATACATTTTCTGTAATATATACGCAGTTTCCAAGCGCATACAAAAGCCTCATTCATGTACATACATAGGTACCTAGCAAATGAAAAAAGCTGCAATAATCAGCCAAAAATTTATAAAAGTTAAATAGCCTTTGGACAAACTGTAGATTCAAATTCCCCAAAATCAACACTACTTCTCCCTAATTATTTTCCTTCTAGAAAACGACCTTTAACCACGACTCCATTAGCTTTTCAACCTCAACTTCTTATAGGGTTATGTGACGACCCTATTTTTATGAAATCATCATTCTTAATTGCCGCTGCACTAGCCCCTAAAGCAAAGTAGGCCGTAGAAAATATAAGACCTTTTTTAAGATAAAATCGATCGCAAAGGCTTTTTGATACAAAGAGTTTTCCCTGAAGTGAATGCTTTTGAGCGATTGTTTAAAAAAGGGAGCTGATGCTTAAAAAATGATAGAGCTACACTTCATCACAGCAATTCCCTTTTTTTGAGAAAAAAAAGGTATGTGATGATTTGAACGATGTTCCAAACAGATTACAAAAAGAGTGAAACGTGAGGATTTTGCAAATCGTTGCGAAGTATTATTCCCATTATTCAAATGACAAAGTGTCTTTTGCGTGCATTCCTCGCAGGAAGCCCCTTCAACTGTAATCAAAATGTCGAAAAATAAAATCGAACTTCATAGAAATATGGAAGGTTTTTTTTTACCATAGGCGCTGAAAACAGCTGAACATGCAAGCATGCAATTGTACTTTTTCAAACTTTTTTTTATAACTTTCAGGGCAAATTCGTAAACCACCACAAGAATTGTACTCCAAAACTCGCTTGTTTACTATGGTAAAAAACCACTGTATTTCAACCTAAACAGCATTTGTATTCTTGTCCTGAAGCATAACAGTTGTATGACATAATTGTATAGTGAGATACATGAACTTTATAGAGATGTAAATGTTTTTATGGTATGACTACAGACTGTATTTATCGAAAATAGGATGATTGGGGTTGGTACCTTTAGGCCAGTCATCGTTTTGCCCATTTGGAATGTCTTAAGTGGGTTTCAATACATTAGAACCTGACTAAATGCATACTCTTGGGACCTGTGAAAAATATACTTTTGGACAGCAAACATGCGCACATACAGCTGAAAAACAGGGAATTCTCCCTAACTTCATTCCTAGATGAGTCACTAGCTATTTGGCGCCATTTTAGTGCATGTACAAGTACAGTAATTGCCTTGAATTTCCCTGCCTGCTGCATTTGCATTTGGAGATAATTGTGTAGGTCTACCAATGGCGGCTCGTTCCTACAATTAGGAGGGTGTGAAGCACACAGTTCCATACTAAGATTTTTTATCTTTTTCATTAACTGGGAGATGGCTATAGAATTAATTAAATAAATTAAATTAGAAAGAATTAAAGAAAAAAGGACTCGTTATATTAAATGTTATCGATAATATCAAGTGATAGGGGTGCTGCAGTTCCACAATACATACACGAGCCGCCATTGAGGCCTACATCCAAAAAAAATGGCGTGTCATTACAAAAAGGATCATCTAATTGCTTCACACAAGGAACTTTTACAGTGGCTGGTGAAAAATCACAAAATCAACGTCAGCCAAGCCACAATCTCTAGAACACTGAAAAAGTAATAGAGCATCTGGCCAAATCTGACATCACAAACCTCAATGTTAAACGTCTACTGGCCATCAGATATCCAGCTTTAATTACCTCGCTGTACGGCCTTTCGCTATAAAGGCCTTATTTAATTATGAAATTTTTTCGATTTACGTCACAGAATGTTTCGTTATAACGGCCAAAAAATGCTGTAATTAATGAAAGTGGCCAAAAGATGTGATAAATTACCCCAATTTGCGCAAACAATATTCGTTATACAGCTTTATGCTTTACAGCCAACTTTTCCGGAGCTTATCTAGACCGTAAAGTGAGGTATGGGTGTTTTTATGTTTCATGTTTTTTCTAATTTAGTCAAACTTTCATCTCGGGAGGGAAAACTAGTACCGATATTGCCTGTTGTTAAAACAGGTCAATATACAGTGCATTGCATATTTATCCGGACACGGTCAATTCGCATCGTAATTAAGTCACAACACATCATATGCA
>JAQGAE010004499.1:0-12665 GCA_034696685.1 Julus scandinavius | reverse complement strand
TTGCATTACAAAACACTTTAAGTTTTTGAGATATTACAGAAAAACACAAATTGCCTATACTTGTTTTATCCACTGTACATCTTCACTGTGTGTGGATCCCCATGCCCACTTTATGGACATGTTAAATAAAATTAAGAAATACTTTCTTGATTACTTTCTTAAATACTTTCTAAATTAGATTCTAACATTTGGCACATAAAAAAAACTGAAGGCTTGTTAACATTACTTTTTAAGTGAGTTCAAAGGCAATTTATTATTATTTTTAATCAAATTAAGAAATATATTTGAGTACATGTGTACGCAACATGTAGCCTCGGTGTGATTGGAATGTTATTGGAATGCTATGGCATTCCTGTCCATTTAGCAAACTACGTGAAGGCACCTAATAATTGTTGTTACTTTAATTAAACAAATCTTAACCATTTAAGGTCCACATATTCAGCCCCACAGCCAAATATTTGCAACATTCTCATCTTTGTCATTTTTTGTCAACATTCTGAAAATGGTTCGACTTTGGAGTTGGAATAATTTTTCATGAAAATGCGAAATGATGGTGATCTTCATGGTGAAAATACTGTTTAACAGCCAGCAGACAGTACTGTGCGGGTAAGTTTAATTTTATTTCTATCATCTTACACCAATTACTTAGCAAATTAAGGAGCAAAATAGTTTACTTTAATACATTGTCTGTTTTACATCTTGAGAATTTCTTGGAATGACAAAAAAAAAGTAAAGGTGTTTTAGTAATCGTCAGGAAGCTGCTCTTTCCGCTATATCACCCCTTTTTTTGACCATAGAAATAGGCTAGGCGCGCACTGGTGATTTTATTCAAGCAACTGTTTAATCCCGCAACTAAATAATTGAAACCGGTTCCATTTTTGGTTGATTTTATTATCGAAAACCTGTTTGTGTAACGACAAACAGGTTTTGGGTGATCACAAGTGGAAAAAAAATTGCTGGTGCACGCCTAGCCTAAGGGGCCATTCAAAAATTGTCACACCTAAGTGGGTGGGTGGGTTGTTTGTTTTTTGTGACAATTGTGACCAAGGGGTGGGGGTGGTTCGGTAATGTGCATCACACAATCAAAATTTATTTCAAACGGTAAAAAATATGCTTGGTCTTTGGTGTAAATGGGAGGCCGGCACTTCCTTAAGGCGCGTCTCCACCAAGACGTACATACACGAATTAAAACAACTCAAACCTTGTACGTACATACATGAAGATGTATGTGAACGTGTCTCCACCAAGAAATAATGGGCGATTGTTGCTTCAATCGAGCCAATAGCTGAGCCGAGCTAACGGCTAACGGCTCAGCCGATACTACGTACATTTTTCCCGTTTGATCTAGACCGCCTCCCGAGCGTTCAAATGTACGTACGTACACGTTTATACATACAAAATGGCGGCTGAAAGAAACCCGAAAGGCAAATGCCTTCAAAAAAACGTGTATGTATGTACGTCTTGGTGGAGACATGCCTTAATGCACAAGGTTTTTTCAGTGGCACATGCTTTTCTATCTGTGTACTCGCATGATAAGTCTCACTCCGCATGTGATTACCAATGTCGTATTTGTTGAAAAAAATTTCAGAATTTCAAAAAGCACGTAAAACTGACTTAAAAGTATCCTCGTTTTGCGGTATTTAACCGAGGATTTCTGATATCATTAAGTATCGTTACTTTCTTCCATTACTTTGGTCAGAATCGATACTTTTTCGATATTTTTGATCGGCACAGTCATCCCTATAGGGAAATTAGGGGATTTTGCACATTTTTTGCCAATGATTCAAAATATCCTCCCACCGGTGCTTGGTACCATTTCATGTTACTGCTAATTTTTTATGCAAAATCTAGTAATTTGCTTATAGTCACCTCTTCAAGATGACAAAATTAATGCTTCCTGACAAGCGAAGCATCTAATATCCCATATGCCATTCTACCTAAACGTAGTTAGAAGTACAGCACTACAGTAGCATACAGTAGTGGCAGGTTTGTTGTAGTGCTTATCGGTGCGTAAACGTTTCTCTGAAACATGCAGTTTGGTCTCAGCACCATCTGGTGTAAATACGGCAGATTTCCTTTGCCAAGTTTCGCTCTGTTAATTTCTCTTATAAATATAAATCTTCCTTATTAACGATATATATATTAGATCCAACAAAGCGTTAAATTAAATAGGAAAAGTTGGCCATTATTTTTCGTAGAAAGATTACGCGAGTACGAGTGTCTATAACGTATGCCGTAGAAACACGAGCCGAGAGTCCCTCACACTCTTTATTGTGATCAGCATTTGTTTTTAATGCATCTCAATACACTCATTAAGGCCTTGTATAATGCCTTTAATATGAAGAAGAAATATGAACATAATTAGATTTCTCTATATTTACGACGATGATTGTCGGACATTAGTATCGCAATTAGTAGCCTTCGGAAACCGCGATGAAGTGATTAGGTTCATATAGGAAATTAAGAAACTAATGGAAACCGTCTGCCACCATTGTGTTACTAATGCAAATCGCGAGTTAGGATTAAGAAAAAAATATAACGAAAGCATCGTACGCGTATTTAATAATATGGTTTAACGCTGAATTTTTCGACAACCCGCTCAAAGATTTTAACCGTAATCTGGTTGCGGGGAAACTAGCTGTTGGAAAGTTTATTGGGGACTTAAAATCTAATAATGGCATTGTTAAAACGATTTGCGATTAACACATTTGCAAATCGTTTTCTTAAAAATTGTGGTGGTCCTAGCTAATACGGTGTCGCCCTCTGGCATTGGCTTTCCTTCGTAACACTACTAGAGCAACATGGCGTCTCAAGCCACCTACAGGGATGACAGCCCCTGCACACGGCTGCCTGATGACAAAGAGGTCAACCTTCATTAGTTCTTTTCCTTAAACACGCCCAAATGATCAAGGGGACCTCTGCCTATGTTGCTAGCCAGTTCTTTCTTCTAATGCTGGCTTTTCCACAGGAAAGACGCCCTTCTTGTTCTAGCTAGACCACTACATGGCAGTCTAGTTCTCCTCGGATGCGTGTTACAAGCAACCTCATCAATATTACAACGTTAATTCCATTTACTATTCCTTTTTTTATATATCCGTACTTGATCATACTTACGACTATAGTCATTAAACATTTAAGTTTACCCGCTGTGGTCTTTGTTCTTGGAGATCCAAAGATTCCCAAAAAATGATATTTAAGTAGAGAGCCGGAGAGTTATGTGATAAACATGCGTAGCAAGTGATTATTTTACGTGGCTCCATGAGACTCAGCTCATCTCTCCACATGGAGGTGGTTGGTGGTTGGGTAATGTTAATTCACTGCAATGTTGCAGGGAGTTGGGCTGTTGCGTATATGCCAGCGATGCGGTAAACCAGCCAAATGACTGGCAAGTTATTATTTATGTTAGAAAGTAAGTAAGGTAATAATTCCAGTTGTGTGAAAGTGGGTATGGGAGGTGATCGCGCCTTGGTCAAGGTTATGGAGGGGTTAGGGCATGAATACAGGAGATGATGCCAGTCGTGTGGACTATATTCGCATAGTGGACAAGGATTGGGAGGGGTGATAGGAATATGTCCATTTTTATAACAGGCGTTATAGGGGTTAATGCGTAACTGCAGGGAGAATTTTTTTAGAACAGGGACCTCAAATTTTCGATTTGTTTTCATGTGGGTAAAATTAGAATATTGAACAGTCTTATTGTTTTCTTGCATTTTGTACGCTCATCTTTAAAATTTGAAGTTCGCTCGATGCCGCGTATGCGCTGCTAGTTATTTAATAGTGATATTAATACTCGTATTGCTGATATTCTGTTTCATCTTTAATTAAACATTGTTGCTCAGCAGGTTCGGGCTGCAATGGTTGCTTCTTAAATAACCAATCAAATTTTATTCTCCAACACAAATAAGAACTTGTTTATGTGCCCCTAGGAGATTCTTGCCGTGTTTGTGAAATATGTTTGTTTAGTATTACATTAAATAAATATTTATTCCTATAATTTGTGGACTTAGGCTACAAGAATATCTTCTACATAAGGGGAGTAAAGAGTGAAATCTGTATCCAATTTAAACCCTCGACTGCAGTCAGTCACTATGAATCTTATGTACTTTTGCTAATATAATGATAAACAACTTGGATGAATTATCAGTAGTTGATATTTATAAAATTTAAGGTTAAGGAATCTGTTTTCTGACATTCTTCATCTCTGGTCTGAACTAGATTTCGACTACCGAAGTCTTATCCCGATGCGTTAGTCCGCAAATGTTTTTGTAAAATTTAGATAATTTTTCTTGGACTAGGCTATTATCTCATATTATCATTGATGTAAAACCTATATTTTATAACGAATATCTACATTTGTATAATTTTTTCTAATTTCATTTTTTCTATTTTTCGATACATTTTTTGGGGGGCAAAATATCAAGAGTTTGTGGCGACCATAGACGGACTTTATGGTCGGCTTCAAGCCGCTAGACGAAGCTCCATAGGGACCTGGTTTCGTCCGCCAGGGGAACACGTGGGACAGGGTCAAGCAGAGGCCCTTTGTCTTGACCCTTCCTTCTGGACAGGATTTCGACGACGAAAAGACGTCCTGACCCGAGCTCCGCGATCGACCTTTGTTTCTGCTCTAAAACGCATCTTTCAATTTCGCCCTTAAATGTATTTATTCAAAATTGTAAACAATAACGTCCTCGAAATAAACGTGTATCGACCACCGCAATCTTTAGTCCAACAAGTTCTAAAGAAATAACATTTTAAATGTAGGGTTCTATCCATCATCTTAGCCATCCTGGCATACATTCATGGGGAATAAATGACAAATAAATAATAAAAAAGTTGCGATCGTACGATACGACAACCAATTTTACGTGTCGGTACCATTGGGACACCACACCCATATCTTCTAGGTGTGATCATAAATTCTACCTAGCTCATCGTGATGTTATCATCCCATGACTCGAGCGATGTATCAGCCTTTAAATTAAATGGTACGTAGATTTTGAATTAAATAGAACATGGGATTTGTATAAAAAAAATGCATAACAATCGGTACCTTTACTCGCGTACTGTTTAAGTCAGTCTGCTCAAGTCCTTGTGGTGACAATGGCTGTCAACCGATTTTGCGCCATCTGTTGATGACGTTTCGGCCTACTTTCCGAGCATATAGGTGCGTTGGGAATGGGGCACAGCAGTATCTCTACATGCAGTCGATTGCAAATTGGAGACTATCTAGGGCCTAATTTAGCGAAATCCGTATGGTCTTATAGATGAATCCAATTTGATCATAGATATTGAATCGGTTAAACTGATCGTCTTTATACTCCCTTTAGTGCCCATTCTTATGTGCCTTAAATTTGATACGAGTTTTCCCTTCTTTACACGCGTACGTTGGTCCGCGGCAATTTTCTGTTCAACGCAATTGCCTAATATATATAAATAGGTCTTGTCAACTTAAGGAAAGATGGAAAAGTCAAATGACTTTGACAAAATGCCCGCATTTATTAGGATAGATTCAATTTACTTCGTACGAGAATCGAATGAATGTTCGAGCTTCGCGGCGTATTAAATGAGAAAGGATTCCGAAAGTGATCCACGGCCCCCGATGCTCCATCAATTGCTCCCACATCTATTCTTATATCGTAATAGGGTACTACACCCTATTTTACATTATGGATTTCTTTTCAAAAGTCATACGCTTGCATCAAACTCTGCATGCCATGCATGACTTATCGAAAAATTCCTCCGTTGGCAGCGTGCCGCAAAGGTTGTTATTGATGCTGTAGAATGCGCAAAGGTATGCGATAAATACTGCTCTCTCCGTAGCACCAAAACTAAGCAATAAGTCCTCAACAAACTTTTATTGAAGTCTACATGTTCTGTAATGCCCTTCATAAACTACACTCACTTTGTGTAAAATGCTCTGGGGGGCGTACTAAGATGGACAACGCAGAAAATTTGTTACCGCTACACATTGTGCGCGAACAGAAAATATCAGCGCTTCTGCTAAAATATGTTTATAAAAATATCTAGAGCAGACGACTCCATGGAAATGACTGATTCATCATGCGGATTATCAGAATACAAGATTAATATATTATGAATTGTCATTTCAAATCATGCAAGTATTAAGTAGCCTTCTGGCTCCCTTTTGCATAATTTAAAAAGTAAAATCATGACATTAATCTTGTATTTTGATAACTTTAACGATTTACTGTTCATTTTAAAAGATATTGGACAGATCATGATAAATGCAACACCCTTTATAGATATTATACACATTTACGGTTATATTATTATTATTATTAGACCTATCATACATTCATGCTAAGTCAATAAATTGAGACAAACTTTATTGAACTGAAATTTTATTAACGAATAGCAATACTAATTACTTAAAAACAAGACATCACCAGCAACTGAAAAACTCGCATCATTTATCCGTCATAGCGTTGCATTATTTCTGAAAATCATTCAAAAAATGAAATCTGAAACATTAAAAAGGGTGTTAAGATAGAGATTTATATTTAAATAACTAAACTAAGAGAATTCGACTTACCTGTAAGAATCAGCTATAAATATTGAATAAAATCTTCAGTCAAAACCGGTTGTAGAATTAGCGATAAACTAAACTCTGAATGGAATAATTATTGAAATTTTGAATGGAATGTGTATGCACATCCTCAAATTCCTAAGTTTGCATGTGTGCATTGTTAAAACTCCTTTAAGGGTACTTTAAAAATAAATTGTATGCATAACACATTTATTTGGGTTTTGAAAAACCATTTCATACTTTGAAACACATTTAAAAATAAATATCTAGAATTGGGCTTCTAAAAACCCTAAGTTGTTTCAAAACCCCCAATATTTCTTAGTGATAGAAGATCAATAATTTTGGGCTTGCTTGATTCCGGAGCAGCGATAGAAGCCATCGCAGAAATAGAGAAAAGAGAAGATTGCAACTTTTAGGACAGATTTTGACTCATAATTCAGGGTGTATTTGGGGAAATAGATTGTTGCCAGATTTATAATAAATATTAAATACTTTTACAAAATGAAAAATTAATTCCCGGTACTTGTGAAATGCTGTTGGCAGGACTTTATCGATAACAAAAATTGTATGCGGGAATCGCAGCGAGTTTCATGTTTATTGATAGTTTGGTGTACTCATTGAGACAAAAACAGCAGGCACTTAGCAAATTGAATTAGGTTTAAGATTTTGGCTAGAAGGAAGGAAGGATAAAGTTAGCGGTAAAATTTCGCGTACTGGACGATGACCGACCATTACGGGTATTTTAAAAGCGAGAGTGAATCGCATTTTTCAAGTAGGAATAGCATTGAATTTGAAATTCCCTTGTTATTTCTCTCGTGTAGGTCCACTCGTTTCGTCGCTCCACTTATTTTTTATTCCTTTTCTTTGGTCAGTCTTAAGTACCCATCACGACCTATCTGCTTTGGTCACCAATATTCCATTGTAAATTGTTCGCGTAGGCTCTTCATGCTTTGATGCTCGAAATGCATCCATGAACACTGCACTTGTTGGCTTTTTTCATCATTTTTTGTAGCTGAAATAGTTACATCTGCTGCCCTTCATACTGTACATGTCAGTATGATGAATCAAAACTGCTCCTGTCAAATCTCGTCATTGCATCGTGTAAAGTTATTGAAGGGAAGCCCCTGATTGCATCAGTCACCAGAATAGGACTGAAGAGTGTAAATCAAACAACTGGTCATTGAAATCTGTTTGAGACATTCCAACTGGTCAAAACGATGACTGTCCAAAAGTTAACCCAACTTGGGTTTTCCCTAAGTAAGCACATTTTGCAGTAGTGTTGATGTTTTGGTTTTATTAATTGTTCGTGATTTAATTAGACGATTATGGTTTGTCAACCAAGTGGATAAATCCTGATAATTGGATTAATGTTATCCTACGGTTGCTCCGCGAAACAACTTCAAGCGATACCGCCCACCGTATTAACAATCCGTAAACATTTTCACAAGTTGTTCAAGTTGTATATTTTCCTCTTTAGGCATTTTGAATTTTAATTCCATGGCTTTTTTTTGTGTCGGATTTACGCAACATTGATTTCCTCGAGATAATAAACAATCTGTTGACACAATAGTTAATATGCAGCTGGTGGCGTTTATTACAAAGGAATAAACTATGCATATCTTGAGCAGCTTATATTTTCTTTAAGGAATTGCGTGAGTAAGTCACCAATAAGATACCTTAAAAACTTTGCAGCTCCTAATAGATGGCAATCACTGCCAGCATTCGAGCATGTATGGTTTGCAAAATAACAAGGGGCAGGCAACTAGGGTGGAAAAATAATATGCCATGTATAGACATTTCAGAAATTGTGTGTGTGTGTGACTTAAATAGCCACTTGTAGGCTATAAATGGATCTTAATGGACCATGATTTGCCATGCACGGACTATATTTCGTCATCGATGAGCTAAATTGGAAATGCAGTGTATGGGGCAACTTAAAAAAAAGTCTACACATAGTCAAGGTGCAATTTATATATTCATTCACTATCAGCAGAAGTGAAATTATCTACATTTTTGAGATGATTGGGCAATAATCAAGTTAGGGCCAAAAAGGATTTGCTTTTGGGCACTGATTGAGGAGACCTAAGGATGGCATCTTCAGTGATTTCACCAGGTTACATCATCTGTGATTTCGCCAAATGATGTCAGAATAAATTATGACATAGGTCAGCATAAATTAAGCGTTCATCAAATACAGTCTAAAGGGGGAGTGGGTAACAGAAGAAATGAAAACAACTTCTAATTACTAATAAACAAATTCTCTAAAATTTGTGATTTTTATCCTTCTTATCGAAAACAACTGATATCGATATTTTGACAAGTACTACCCACCCTAGTCATACTGAGGTCGAACAAGTTGGAATGCGTGTGATTGCAGACGTACTGGTGGGAGAACAGCCTAAATAAACAAAGTCTTCGCTTTCACATCCCATGTCTACTTTTATCCCTCTCGAGAAATGACTTTAAATTTTTAACCAATTGTTGCAAACATTCAGCATCACATCCAAGTAGCATACCTAGAATCCACTTTGCCGATCGCATGATAATGCATACATCCAGCAATACATCATCCCCAATGATTTTCCTACAATATTGATTGACTCCAATCATCCGTTGTGCCCACTATTTCTTCTACGGATTATCCATCACTGTCCACCACTTTCGAGCGTATCTTGTCTTATGTCAACTGACCAAAGGCATTGTTCATTTTCAGTTGAGGTAACTATTCATCATGGTTCACGGGCATGAGATTGCATTAACCGAAACCTCACGAATAAAATTGAAAAGTTAAAAAAGCAATGAAATTGAAAAAGCCATGTGGGATAAACTTATTATAATGTTAAAAATTCATGGTCTGGTCCAAATGGAAAGTTATTTGGGACAATTTGTTAATCTCAATTCATTGAGCTCTTGTGAGGTGGATTATATGAACATAGCAAGCTTTGGTGCGCGGCGGTGAAGCTATGGTGTGTTGTAGTGGAGCTTTGGTGCATTGCGGTGAAGCTCGGGTGCGTTACGGTGAAGCTTCGGGGCGCTGCGGTGAAGCTTTAGTGCATTGCGGTGAAGCTTCGGTGCGTTGCGGTGAAGCTTCGGGGCGCTGCGGTGAAGCTTCGGGGCGCTGCGGTGAAGCTTCGGGGCGCTGCGGTGAAGCTTCGGTGCGTTGTGGTGAAGCTTCGGGGCGTTGCGGTGAAGTTTCGGTGCAATGCGGTGAAGCTTCGGGGCGCTTTGGTGCGCTGTGGTGAAGCTTCAGGGCACTGCGGTGAAGCTTCGGGGTCTGCAGTGAAGCTTCGGGGCGCTGCGGTGAAGCTTCGGGGCGCTGAGGTGAAGCTTCGGGGCGCTGCGGTGAAGCTTCGGGGCGTTGCGGTGAAGCTTATAATATAAGATGAGCAGACTGCTTATTTATCATCGAATTCATTTGAAACCAGTCAACTAAGTTTTATTCAAGCATTTGGAATTCAAACCATCACAAACATTACGTTTGAAGGAAATCTGGAGAATGAGTGAAATCTTGCGTGATATTAAACCGAAGTTAGAAATCTCAACACCTGCCCTATACTCATTGTAATTTATTGCCAACACATGCCGATGGTAATAAGACAAAAGTGAAACATTCTGGACTTAGGTATGGACATAGTAATCCGGATTCACGCAACGTGCACTTCTGCTCTACGGAGCGATCCATCATCGTGGCAGATCCCCTGATGGTGAATAATGGACTACTGGCAGAGTTTTGCTTTAAGCGGGCAAACATTTAAACCATTTGTACTTTACGATCACGAAATGACCCGTGAAGCGGCAAGAAAGCTTAGTGGGAATCCAACATAAGTGAATCTAACTCGAAATGATAAAATCTAATGTTATTCTACCTTTCCGAGCAAATCTCATAAATCTTGATTCCCGAGGTTTCGTGATTTTTCAGTCACCATCGAGGTTATTTTCAATGACTTACAATCACCAAACTAGTGTAAAAAAAATTATAGGAGAATTTGAAGTATTTCCTAGACTGTACGCTTAATAATTCGCTACATAATTTTTAAAAATGTATGTTTCGGTTTATTCCATCTTTTATATTCATCCAAAAAGTCAGATGACCGGAAAGACCTTATTTCCTCTTATGACCTCTTTTTTTTAATAAATTATTTTCCAAGTTGGGCTTCAACTGTACTGGTCATTCATTTTTATTCTGTTAATCTATGCGAATCGCGCTGTAATTTCAAATAAAATAATCTTCCGTATGAGCCGTTGCGATTTTTTGCTCATCGGTCTCTCGATCCGTAAATGTGGTTTTCGCTTCCCGGTCGAGGACTCTGAGGATTTATAAGATGGGCAGAATTCCCCAAGTGCCGTCTTTTTCGGATGATAGTTTAACACTCCATTGCTCAAACCTTATCTGAGAGATACATTAAACAATTTTTTTTATTATAACGCTTCGAACAGTTAGTTCTTATTTTCCTAACTTGCGGTCAGTGACGTGTAATGCCATTTTGAGGTTCATTGCATCAACAGATGAGGTCTCTTATCTGTGAGATAAGGCACGACTATTTTTTTTTTAGTTTATAAAATTTTACAATTATTTCGTAGATCTACTATTGATTTATATAATGAAAATTAAACACATTCCTGAAAAGTAACAAATACCGGAAAACAAAGTTTGACAGAGTGAGCGCGAGCGAAACTAATATGAATCTTAAATTTAAAACGTTGCATTTAGTTTAATTTTGATTAAAACACCGAAAATGTATTTTTCATTCAGTAGCATTTCTATAAGTTTTAAAAAAAAATGTACACAAATTTCTACCAAAATCTAAATGTGTGCAGCAGCAGAGAGCCGGACATACACAGCGGGAGCGGTGTTGTCGCGAATGGAGTTACGAACAACTTAGTATTAAACCAAAGTCCTGTGTACAAGGTGTGTAAATTAAATAATGAGACTGGCAACGTAGCGTTCGATCTGTCAACAATGGTGATGTGTGACTTAAACATGCCTTCAGCACGAGTTTGAACTTGCAAGTCTTGTGCCTTGAGGCTCAAACTCTTTGTGGACTATCAAAAAAGCAAATAAGAATTCATTTTATCTTCGACTTGCTCATTATTGCATTTTTGAGCCTTGAGAGGTTGAAGTGAACCACTCCATGCTCTGGCGCTTGGTTTCCAGGTCGTACTCAAACACCCGAAACTCATCACTTGTTCCAGAAAATGGGGATCATTTTTAATCGATTCCATAATCTCGAGGCACCTTTCCCTCCTGATGTCCTTATGGTCTTGCGGAAGATTTTTGATGAAGTCCTATGGCTGCGTGGTTGATCTTCAATCGACTATCTTCCTTCTGAAAATGTCTTAAACCACCGATAAACCTGGGCCCTTGACAAAACACTGTCTCCTAGGGCCTGTTGAAGTCTTGCAAAAATGTCCGTTGCACTGTGCCTGTCATTTATAGAATGCACTAGGAAAAACTGTTTCACGGAAAAAATCGCTAGGGGCAACTAAATGACTGTAACAAGTTCAAACTCGTACTGAAGGCGTATCACGTGTTCATCTACCGCCCCTCCAACTCGCGAATCCTCATTGTTGACAGATCGAAGGCTACATTGCCAGTCTCATTACTTGACTTACTGTTAAATGTTCGCCATCGTCTCAGGAATGTAGGGTCACTATGAACCTTGACTTTGGGGTTGTCAACCTTGACATATCTGGGTCAACTTGTATAAATGATTAAGTAAGTTTCTTTGTCTAGCAGTTTTTAGTAGAGCTGAACCGAACTGAACGCAGGCGTCGTGGTGACCATAACTGAGGCCGGTTGAAGAAGTGTAATTTTATACCTTTATGGTTTTATCTTAATCTTTACTTATGTGGACGTTGTTATTTACTACTCCTATTATATGAATCAACCGGTTTAATGATTGGGATAAATATCAAGACTAATTGATTGATTACGTGCACCTGTTTATTTAACACTTACACACCTTATAGATAACACTCCTTGTTCTTTGCACATTAAAACCCCGCAGGTTTTTCTACTTTTTCAGAAAATTCTGCAATTGTGCATTTCAGTGAACCGCGTAACATTTTCATTGTGTATAATGCTCCGAACACTTTATCAATGTTAGCATTGGTAATA
>JAQGAE010004498.1:0-12666 GCA_034696685.1 Julus scandinavius | reverse complement strand
CCTGGCGTTGGTGTTTAGCCCTCGTGTTGCAGAAATAGGCCAACGTTAAAAATTACCAAACAAACAAACAACAAACATATGTCCTAAGACCTATTGGGACCATGTGCTATGAGGGTAGCAACACGTGTCATATTATAGGTGTGTACAGTAGAACCTGTGTAAGTGAATAACCTCGCTAAAAGCATAAAATGTGCTGGTCCTGACTTGCGACCCGTGTAAAAATGAATAGATCTCCCTAAAGTAACAATCAGTAATTTTTATTGTCCCCAATAATTTTGTAAGGAAATATAAACAAAGAAACTGCAAAAAAATATCCTTCCACTCGTACTGTCCTAGAAGCTGCTGAATGTTGGGAAGTATGTCTGCCACAGCAGTCATGTCCATGTTTGTTACGGCGAGACTTGAATGCTTCAAGCCAACCGTTATAAAACTTAAGGGTTCATGGTCAGGATAAAGATGATCAAGGATTTTTGCTGCACTCTCTAAGATGAGGTTACTACTTAGATTGACACGTTCCTGTTTGGCATTAAACCACTCAATTAGTGCAGACTCCATTGCTGGATATCTGATGGCACGTAGACGTTTAACATTGAGGATTTGGTTAGATGCTCTGTTGACTTCTTCAGTGTTATAGAGATTGTGGCTTGGCTGACCTTGATCTTGTGGTTTTTCTCAAGCCACTATACGAGTTCCTTGTGTGAAGCACTTGGATGATCCTTTTTATTACTGACACAAGGCTATACGGACATAATCTGTCATTCTCGTGTGCATTGAACTTTTACACGCCATTTATTACCAAATGCACCAGACAGGGAGATGCAAGGCAATTACTGTACTTGTACATGCACTAAAATGGTGCCCAATAGATATTATTGAAAAAATGGGATTTTCCTATTTTGTAGCTGTATGTGCACATGTCTGCTGATGAACCTGTCTGAAATCATATTTTTCATCGATCAGAAGAGTATGCTTTTAGACAGGTTCTACTGAAATAGAGAATTCAATTTCTCTAACATTGCCAAAATCAAATCTCACCAAACTTAACATTATCGTACCATAGCCAATCACTCCTATACTCGGATTTCAGTGTCAACCAATGTCATTAAAATGTAACGAAACTGGATGAACTACAATCGTCGTCTTCAAAATTTGTTATATTCTACGTGAATAAATATGGCAAAATGAGAAATCAAAATTTAAATTGATGTCTGATTTTAATGACAAATACAGTTTTCATGGGCAGATTTTTTCTTGTATTTAAATTTTCATTTTCATTTTTATGTGAATGGAACTTGGGTAATCATTTTTATTACATGTATTGTTTTTCTTTAGATAATAAATTTTTCGAATGTGCTGACTCACTGAAAGCGGAAAATCTTCATTTGACTGTGCAAAACGAAAGGCTGAGAATTGAAAATGCTGAATTACATTGTACTGAAAGGAGGTGAATATTGCGGTTGAAAAATTTATCTTAAATCATTTACATGTATAAAAATAGAATGCAGCACTTTGAAGTAAATCAGGTTACACATTTATGAATTAATATGTTGTAAAATTAGTTCTGGCAGATCCAATGAAAAGTCCATGGCCCTGGAAATGAAGCTATTTAAATTACAAGAAGAACTCACAGAACTACATAGGAGAAAAGGAGAGGTTGGTTTTTTAGAATGTAGTGTGACTGTGTAAGGTCAAATTTTAAACATGCAAATGACTTAAGGAAGAAATTCTATTTCGTGCTCTATGAGTAGCCTTGTCAGAAAACAATCTTCTCATCAGGTTTCTGCTTTTTTTTCTAAGTGAAGTCTAAATTAGGCTCACTGGTATCCTTGCTAATTTGTACTTAAGTAAACATGTTCTGGAACGGTCTCAAGCATAAACTTTGATACAAACTTGCAAATTAATATAACTGAGCTAGACTTTTAATCAGGTCGACTACCTTAACTGTAGTTCTCCTTTCCTTTCTTCATATCTATTACAAATTATCAAAAATATACAAATGTAAAACATTAATTCCAATGGTTAGCTGGGCTGAGTCCCACATGCGTAAACGCTTAGACTTTTAAATTTTTACTCTGAACAGAAGCCTAATTCAAAACTTTTTACTTACAGAATGCTCAGCAACTAATCGATTTAAAAAATGCAGTTCAAGATAAAGACAAGGAATTGGCAACTAAGGATTCAAGGTTAGTTGCCACAGTTAGTAGCATGCCTAATCATTTTAAATCATTCTGGCGTTTTCTATAATAAGTAATATCTTTGCAGGCTTAAAATATCTGAAGAAAATATGCAAGTGTTGTCAGATGCAAAGATGTTCTTGGAACAAAAAATTAAGGAACTAGAAGCTACAAACCAGGTAAAAGTTAGGTTGGGGGTTTGACCACACCACTTTTAATAAGCTTTCCAGTTTTATAATTTGTCCTGCTTAAGGAGTTCAAAAACTGTGGTCCTTTGAAAAACTTCTTCACATGGTTTCACTGCAATGGCAATACATTTACATTTATTAATTACTGATTTTTGTGTGACAGATGCTGAAAGATGAGCACCAAGCCCTGCAGTTAGCTTTCACTGGTGTTCAGGATCACCTCCGTTGTGTTCAGGATGAAAATCGGGACTTGTTGGCGCGATGGTTGGAGCTGAAAGCACATGATGCTGAGATAATGAACAAGGAGAATGATGTCGCTCAAGAGTAAGTTGTTTCATCTTTCTGATGTTGTTGTTATCGGGTAATGGAATCAAGGGCCGATTTCGCCTCTTCACTGATATATCCACCTGAATGGATGTTGACTTGCAGACTTCCACACTTCCTTCCTGGCTTAAGCAAGAAGTGTTCCAAGCTGCTCCGCATCCTTAGACCCTCTTTCAAGAGGTAAACCCGCGCAAGCTCTTGGTG
This sequence comes from Julus scandinavius, assembly GCA_034696685.1. Classification (NCBI taxonomy): domain Eukaryota; kingdom Metazoa; phylum Arthropoda; class Diplopoda; order Julida; family Julidae; genus Julus; species Julus scandinavius. The sequence goes on along the minus strand of JAQGAE010004498.1, from coordinate 9,776 downwards.
GAGGGGGTTTCTGTTAGTAAAATTGTGCATGTATTTTAAATTCTTAATATTAAGTTTATAGTTGTTCATAGGTCTGTAGATGATCATGGTCATTCCGTATCATGAGAATTTCTCATATAAAAGGTTGACACTTGAGTAGTCGGTGGCTATTATGAATTTAAGGTCATTATAACTTGAAATATCAGGGTGTCCACCGGCCTTAAAAATCTGGAAAGCCGGGAAATTTACTTGAATTTTTATCCCCTCAGAAAAGTCTGATTATGCCTGAGAATTTTCAGTCTTTGAAATATATTATTGGGAAGGTGTCCTTACAAATTGAAGTGAAAATACTTGAAATATGCTTAAATTTTTTCCAGCAAATTTACTGGATACCCTGAATATGAAATCATAATTCTAAAACTGTTAATTATTTTGTACAAAAACTTCAAAACTTTCCTGTGTAATTGATCATTGGGTCCTGTCGGATCGTTATTATGGTAGTAGTTCTGATATAGTCAGATCAGCACTTTGACACTTTCTGACTATAGTTGCAAAAGTAAGAATAATTAAGGTTTATTTCATTATGCACGTTTCAGTCTAAAACTATCTGTTACATTAACTTAAGGTCAAAGTAGTTAGTTGCTTTGGGATTTCACATGCACATGGTTCTGCCATTGTTGAGAGCATTTCTAGAACGCCTCTTTGTGAATGGAGTTGGATATGTCACTGAAAAGGTGATGATTTGACTATATGAAAGGCAGTTGAATGTGACGACTCTGCTATTCCCAGAGAGGCTATACAGTTTAAAGAAAATTAGTTTTGTCTTGTAGTTGCTGTAGAAACATGATTCTTAAACCCAGTAATTTCCCATGAAAAACTGGAATAAAAACGTGGTTGAAATATTCAAAAGGTTCTATTACTAAAAGTTGGCTTGATATTGCATGGTAAATTAAGAAATACGCAAATGCTGATTTTTTTAAACTCATATTTAAAGCTGTGCTTATTTTAAACTTGAATGGGTATCACAAATGCTTTCCAAAGCTTTATCCAAAATTGTTAGTAAATTAACATTTTTTTTGTTTGTTTCAGGCATACAAACATGAAATTACAAAAGGAGTTGGATGAGGCTGCTAGGGATCCAACTACAGTTGAATCTTGTGACAGGTATACATATATTAATTATGATTATCCTCGTTTAAGTTACAGTTCAAAGTTTTCAAAATAAATCTGTATTTTTTGGCAAAACAGTATAACCCTATTAAGAAGTGTTTCAAGAGACCAGAGTTTTTGAACTTCTTAAGCTGGGAAAACTGCATTATAATTGTACTCTTGGGACAATGCATTTTGACTTAAATGGGAAAACGTCTTAAGCGGGTTTTTCTGTATATCTATGTTGTACACATTACTAGCCATATATAATATATACTAAATGTAAATACAGTTTGTTATAATTGAATTTCTAAAAAAAAATTAAAATAATATATTAATAAATGATGGAATGTAATGCCTAAGGTGGTCCACTTGCCATTGGGCAAGCTTGTATCCTGACCAGTACGCCTCTGCGGTTATCACAACAGGTTTTCTTGCCAATGCCATCAGTTGAGCAAATATAGTGTAGAAAATATGGATTTTAGATTTTACCACCAAGTTGTGATTTCGAACCTTTGATGAAATTAAAAGTTTCTAATTGTACATTAACATTTTTTTTTTTTTTTTGCTTATTTTTTTATATGAATGTATCCATTTGAATATATACAATACAGTGGCACCCACCCACACATCCTCCGTGATGCAATACCCCCTTCTTTCCTCCCAAACTATGACCCACTCCTGTTTTTGATTTATGTCCAACGGCGAAAGGGGGTGGGTACTTTTCTTGCCATAAAGGTTACTCCTCCTCCCCAAAATGATAATTTGATGGTTTGCATCATGACTTCTAAAAGTCCCTGCCGTGGGCACCCCTGTAGAACATGATTTTGTATTACTTATCATTGTCAGTGGCGTAGCTAAAGCTTTTGCCATCAGTGATGGTCCGTAAGTTTTCCGCTTTTCTCAGTATACACCAAAAGTACAACATAAAAGTTGCGTTTTTATCTGAGAAAAAATCATACTTGATGCAGGAAAATCTGATTTTTAATGCTGATAGATTGCCATTCTACTGAAAAAAATCGTGTTTCTAATTGAAACAAATTGCATTTTTGCCACGGAAAACTGGCGACCTGTAATATATGTATCCCCGAAAGGATCCACCAACTCGGAGGGCGGGAGTGTTAGTTCCAAGATCCCTGTTATGTATGGCCCATGAATACATATGCTACTGTATATACTGCATGCGAAAATTGTGACATAATTTTTCCGTCCAGGTGTCTCACATGAAAAATACCATGCTTGCCTTGCTACGCCACTTATCATTGTTAATATTGAATTCAGACAAAGTGTATGCTTCAAAATTATTTCAAATCATCGCTACAGGTGACCGTTTCCATTTAAAGTGATCTGTTTGACCAAAAATTCTACTTGGAAAATTGTCCAGTGCACCCTCTGCTGAAGATCGAATTGCGCTCCTATATAGCTTTATTTGTTTCCTATATTTGTTCTCCCTTCTTAAAATATGTGACATAAAACATGAGAACTGGTGGGCAACTAGCTATTGAATCATATTAATATACTGTCTGGAAGCAAAATCCTGCATTACCGTGGCATTCAGCAGTACTTTCAAAACTGTTCTTATTTTAAAAATGTCACTAAACAATAATTGGTGAAACGGGTCTTAAGTCCTAAAGTTAATCCTCAAAATCGGTATGTGTTTTTCCCTCAAGGCACTCATAAGTGCACTTTATTTTCAATACAGTTTGGGACATCTAAAAAGGGAGATGGTTTAAGTAAAACTGAACAGATTGAACATTAAGACACCAGACGTCCTTTGTGAATGGCCCCCAAAACCAGAAATAGCCAAATAATGACTGAATTTTTTTTGTGCATTTTTAGACCAGAAGTAAGATTTTTAAAAAATGCCCAAAAATTCTGGTATAGTCATTAATTTGTCTTAAATGTGGTTATCTTTTTGTTATTTGCAGACCAAATTTTAAATGGCTGGTTAATCGGATGGTCATTCTAGATATAATCACCTGTGCATAACCTAATATGAATTTTTTTTACTGTTTTAGGACTATATCTGTTGAGCCCTTACTAAATTTTAGACTTCCAACTAAGGTTCTAACTAAATTTGTAAGTAATATTTATAATTATTTAACAGGGTGTCCGGTAGCCTTGAAAATCGGGGAAATCGTGAAATGTGCATGAAATTGTTGTTAGACACCAATATGTATATACTGGAATTTCCTGGCTGCGACTGGAAGTTTTCGTTAATCTTATATAAAATTCAACTCTAGAAAATGTTCAGACTCTGGAGAAATATTGGGGTAATTGGTTGAGGTAGGGGCTCCTTGAAAATTTAAAGGATTAACCTTGATTTTACTTATGAAATTTACTGGATATCCTGTTTAAGGCATTAAAGCTAATATTATTCTAAAATGCAAGAAACTATCGCAACTTTTAATTTTTTGTTTAAATTTGGATATAAGGATGCTCATGATGGAGAAGTTCAGGCTGTAAAATGGTGTCCAAGGGGTCGAATTTTTGCAACTGGTGGAGCAGACCGCAAAGTTAAACTTTGGGAAATCGTGAAGGGTAAACTTTTTTTTTTAATTTGGTGTACATGCTGTATATACTATTGTTTGATACTTTAAATACGCAATATTCTAATATCATTATTAATTTTTGTGTTGGTCATCAGATTATTGCTTGGTTTAGTTTTTCAAATTAAATTACAAATTTTATTTTAGGTAATGTAGAGCCACGTGGAGTGTTAAGGGGTAGCAATGCAGCAGTGACATCTGTAGATTTTAATTCTGAGGTTTGAACCTTTCATGAGACTTGTCATTTTGGTCTTAAAATTCTATTCAACTAATAATGTACTGTCTTTTTCATAGGAGGAACTAATTTTAGGCACTTCAAATGATTTTGCTAGTCGTGTTTGGACTTTAGCTGACCAAAGGCTTAGGGTACTTATGATTTCTCTACTTCAACTTAAGTTTTGTCCATTTTCGACTTTTTCCTATATTTTAAATTTTGTATTTATTTTTATTTTATTTGGTTTTTACTTCAGCATACTCTAACGGGTCATAGTGGGCGAGTATTAGCTGCCAAGTTTTTAGGGAACTCTCCGAAAATTGTTTCGGGAAGTCACGATCGTACGCTTAAAATATGGGACCTTCGAAATCTAGCCTGTAAGTTAATTTCCATGTTATGATTTAATATTTATAATTTTAAAATTTTACTCCAAAGATGTTAAGAATGGCATGCAAGTTTGTGTCTAAATTTTGTTGTTTATTTAGCACTTAGTGTGATGTATGGGTTTTCAGAAAGTATTTTTTTGTAGGATTATTCCAGTAAGTAGTGGCATTTTTTAGACCTATGCTACGTATGTGGCATAGGTACGTTCTAAAATATTGAAAAGTTCTAAAAAGTGGCGCTTATGTGAAAGTTGCACATAATTCACTATCTGGCTTTCTACTGTCAGATAATTTTAAAAATAAGAAACGTCTATATATTTTCGATATACTTGAATTTTAAAATTCAGGACAAATTCCCTATGGACTTGTTCATAATGCATACATGGCCATTTGCTTCATGCCTTCATCACTTCAATAGATATATTGTTTCATTTGAAAGCTGGCTTATCGCAACCATTCCATGCTGGTGTCCAGTTAGTTTTTCTGCAACTGCAAAAATTACAGTGGGTTGTTCTGCAGAGTACTCAATATTGCTGTTGTTTTATAGGTATACGCACGATATTTACTGGTTCAAGTTGTAACGACATGGTCACAGACCGGGCAGGATTCACTGTAATTAGCGGCCATTTTGACAAACGAATTCGCTTTTGGGATATTAGAAGAGATTCTACAGCCAACGAAGTGCTGTTGCAAGGAAAGGTGACATCTCTGGATATTTCCCCAGGTACTACCATTGGCTTGTAATATTATTTCGACAATGTTTACTATACACCTATACCTCGTTATACGGCCTTAATTAAAGAAAGTGGCAAAAAAAAATGTTATAAATTACACCAGTTTACACAAACATGGTCGGATTTGGCTAACAATAAAACAACTTATGGGTTTCACTTCGTTTAAGATTGGAAAAAATAAAAATGACAATGCAGAAATAATTGATTCGTTACACGGCTTTTTTGCTTTATGAACAACTTTTCCGGAACGTATCTAGGCCGTAAAGCGAGATATGGGTGTACTATGCAAGTCCATGTAACTCACTAGCTAAATTCAAATTTGTTTGTGGCGAGAGTGTTCTTTGTCGAAATATGTGACCCGACAAAAGTGCGCAGGGCAAAAGCGTGTACCTAAAAACTCCCTACATAAGTGCGTAGTATAGAAATAAAAGTATTGTGTCATATAAAGGTAGATTAAAAGTTTATTAGGTTTTGTTATGCATGTTTATTTTTGCGCACATTTGCCCTGCGTACTATTGTTGTTGCGTGCCTTTGTCTGAGTGCTTTTGCCCTGCACGTGCTTGTCTGGGTGCCGTCGAAACAATATGTGTAACATTGTGACGAAGGCCTAACTTCCAAGGCAAAAATCTTAAGTTCTCTGGATTTCATTAGTTATCCAATTTGCACAGAGTAAGCCAATATGTTTTTCATAAGAAGTTGTTTTCTTTAGATGGATTCTATTTAATAAGCTGTGTGCGAGATAACACTTTAAAACTCCTGGATTTGAGGATGAACAAAGTTACCTGTAGCTTTCAGTAAGTATGATGGTGTTTTGATGCATCAGGGCGTCCAGTAAATTTTCTGGACAAAATTCAGGATTTTCAGGCCCATCCCGTAATTTTTAAAAACCCATCCCACAAACAAGTACCACCATGTATATTTCTAAAGAGTCTGACTTATTCTCTAGTTTAAAAAAAATTGTATCGGATTTTTTCGACTAACGTAAATTTCTTCGATTGAAGACAAGAAATTCCAGCATTTTTCCGATTTTTAAAGGCGACTGAACACCCTGATGTATTGAATAGTTCTGTCTCCTAATAAACCGTTCATTAATGTCCTGTATTGCGTTTTCAGTGCAGAAGGATTTTGGGTTGGATTTGATTGGACGAGAGCAGTATTTTCGCCTGATGGCCGCTACGTTTCTGCAGGGTCACAGGACGGTACCATATTTATATGGGATGTGTCGGATACCAATAACATTAAAACTCTAAAAGAACATGGGTGAGTACACATTTTTATGAGTTAACTTGTTTTTAAAGTATTTTTTTTGTGGAATGTACCATGAATATTTTCATATTTTCGTTTATCAGATCAAGAGTAACCCTTTTTTTCCCCTAGAATATTATCATATCCTGATAGTTTTAAGTTGCTTTCTGTGTTGCCTTTAAGACCTTCATTGGCCTTTAGCAAAAAATTAAACAAACCTGTAAAACACAGACATTTTGGAATATAAATGCTTGGATTTTATATATAAAAAAACCCTGATGAATTCAAATCCGGGAGAATTACGAGAGCTCTGAGCAGTTTTCTAAAACATGTAACTTCTCTGATTTTAACATTAATTTGTATTATAGACACGCAGTTTCAGCTTGTGCCTGGCAAAGTACTGGATCGATACTCGCCTCATGTGACAGGAACAAGCAAGTGATAATCTGGAGTGACATGTGAGGTTTGAGAAATACTTCAACAGCCCTTACAGGATCAAATACCGTCTTGGGATATTGTTTTCCGTTTCATTTACTCACAGAAGTTCGCTTCACAATTAATTCTGAAACGTTCTTGATTGACTTCTGCAACTGCTAGTCATTTTCTCGTAAAGTATATGTATATATGTGTATTGCCAATGATAATTGTATAATTTTTGCCAAGATTTCTTGAGGGAATTTGTAACAGTCTAAGAAATCACGCACTACACATACTTAAGAAGATTTGAAGACTTCGAGAGAGAACTATGGCCAATGGAGATTTTAACAGTGCGTACGTTTTTGAGACAAACAGCGTTTTTACAAAGCCTGTAAATCGTTCCTTAAGTGCGATGGTTTTATTCTGACAAATTTACTTTAATAAAAAATGGGAAAAATAAAATTTATTACAGATATTAACAGCTATGCAAGTAGATTTCATTTCAGACATTCCATTAACATAGACGAATTATGCCATTTGATAAGTAAAAAACCCCTGATTGATCTGGATAAAATTCCTTTTTTAGTAATCTACAATTGCCGTCATCACATTAGCTGGATATCCCCTCTACAATGATAACAACAATTAAATGTGAGGTGTTCGTAGCGGGTGCTTGGATGAAAGCGAGGCATGACACCCTTATAAAGATGAGAAAAGGCACACGAGTGGCAATCTGGAGACATTCCGCAGTCTGGATGCAATGGACCATGTGAGAGACAATTGGTGAGAATCTACCCAGTGACAAACAATAATTGAAAGTGAGTATTAATTCTTTTTCCACGTTGGAATGCATAATTAATGTGGGGGAAAAACAAAAATTACCTGGAATCCTAATTGTTGTCCGGGAGTTCTACTTATATTATGAAGGACCTGGTTCTTGCTCGAAGCAGCAGCAAGAGCAACTACAGGCCCACACAGTTTATCATGAAGTTTTCTCGCAATGTTTTCAGTTTCCGTTGCAATTTCCAATGCGTTATCTGCAGAGTAGACAGCATGAGTTTGTTCGGAATGCCCACTTCCACACTTCTCGTGGATGGAATTCATGTAACTGGAAATTAAACAAAACGAACCTTGTTGTGTGGTATTATAAAGTATGTCACGATCATAAGCATACACTTCTTAGTGCTTACCACAATGCATTTATACAATGCTTGGATATTTTCTCCATTTCACCAAAAAGCACCTTGATGACGTTTAAGGCATCGTCCAGTTGATGGTTCAACACAGCTTTCCATCCTGCGAGTTCGTCTACCATCACGCTGCAAGCAAACATTCCAGACAATTTTAACTTTTTACCATGCATGGTTTATTTAAGCCATTGACTTTCATAAAGGGCCTCTGTACCTGCTGGCAAGAAACTTGCTCCGCCAAACATCACATTGTATGGACAATTTCTCCAAATGCTCAGAATCTTCCATCAGTTTTTGAGAGTAGTGAACAATGTCATGGGCCAATTTAGTTTTATCTTCAGTCAAAAACTGCACTTTAGTTTGCAGATCTTCTCCCAAGGATGCCACTAGTAATTTCTTCAGATCTTGATTCACTTGAGTTTGTATTTTCAGCTGTGCCTCAATGGAAGCTTTCTCCACTTTCAGACTGCTTACTTCCTCTTCCAACAACGTCTTGGATTCTGCGCATTTGCAATTTGGTTGCGATTCCTGTTTCTGGTTCGAGCTATCAGAGTTACTGACATTGTTCTTGGTGCCACCTCCACATAAGTACAGGGCATGCGTTATGGACTTTCCTTGTTTAGTTTCGCATTTGAGCTTCGCGTTCTCGAATATAGGTGTGACGGCAGCTTTGTATGGTTCGTGGGGGATGAACTTTGGCTCCTTTCTCTTCACCGTGGAACGGTGCACCTGTAGCGCAACCTTACCCATAATACCTAAATCTGGAGATCCCACACGACTTTCGGCTTTGGTAGTGTGCAAGGGCTTCCCCTCAGTGGAAGCATCATAACTCTCCATGCCGTCACCATCTGACCGTTCTGGGGTCTGGAGCATAGTTTGGGTAGGCACAGCAATCATTGCAGATATGTCGGATCTGATGATTCTACAGAATAATACAAGGATATGTAATCATAATACTTAATCCCTAATTCAGTATGATCGACTGATTGAAAATTAATTTTTCCTATACTTTCAGAGCTCTTTTCCGAAATACAATATATAGGAAATACCTGTAGCAACAGCTAGCATTTGTACTAATAGGCAATACCTGTGACCGATTGTCCTACTATCATAATTACGACCATGACTGACCCAGAGAGGTACGTGTTAATATTTTGACAAGCATGATGCATGAACAAGACCTTTAATTGGCTCTGATTTTCTTCTGACAATTAACATTTATCGAATAAATATATTATACAAACGCTATTGATATATTGAAAATACATATATAGCTAATAATTTAAAAACATAAAACGATCATGGAATGAATTACTCAGATCAAGTAGAGTAAGATTACAGTACATGGCATGAAGACCATTTTGAATTTTTCTTATAGTATTCCAAATATACATACTAGCGTATTTGCATGAACATAATAGTATTATGTAATGTCCGTAATTTTATGAACATACCTGAAGTTGAGAATAACTTTATACAAAGTTGAAGAAAACAGCAAAATAAAAAGTTCGCCCCCAACGCAGACGATGATGCCAAAGGCCAAAAACGTCACCCAGTTATGCAAGTACAGAAGAATATTTGCCAAGATACTTGAAATCCGAATGCCGAAATCGTTTTCATTTTGTCTGCTCGATATGTATAATTTTCATAAAAATGGATGAAGAAAAGTACATTTTTAAATCTTCTTGGTTCGATAATGCTGCGTGTTTGCTTCGAGAATTTTATCTAACGTTTTACCCAAGATATGGAGAAGTGGAATTGGTGTGTATAACAATCAACGTAAATTCGCTTAATTAATGAATTTAGCCTACGGGCGATGCCAGTGGTAACCTAGAGGTGTGTGGCGGCCCTTACCAACAATGGTGCCCTAGGGCGTTGGTTTCCCCCTTTCACCACTATGAGGGCAACATGGCGTC
>JAQGAE010004497.1:0-12673 GCA_034696685.1 Julus scandinavius | reverse complement strand
CTTCTAGATTAATTTTTAACTCTGTTACTGTTTGTAAAACGTTTCTACTATATTTTGAATAGTCGATCGACTTACTCCAATAAATTTGGCAACCTCACGCACACTTAATTTATCTGCAGTCCATCATAATACCTCAAAAGAGTGATATTGGAAAAATGGCAAAAAATTCTACTCAAGAAATAAAATGACAAGAAAATTGGCAGAAGTCACCTTAGTTAGTTAGTCATATACAATATTTTACATGTATATTTTGGATAGTGTCCCATCACTTAAGTTGCATCTGAAAAATGTTGTTTTCCATTTTCTATTATTTTATTATGAAATTACTCAATACAAGTAATTTTAGTTAAGTAATTGTCATTATTTGTTCAATTAAAATGGCATTATAGCAATTTAAAGTTGTTAGTGTTTTTATTTTGTCAATTTGTGAAATTTTACTGGTGTTTCATCAATTAGGTGTTTTACCATTGCATACTCTTTGCTTTTTTTTTCAAAAATCGATGGAAACTATACTTTTCAAATCGGGTTTTTTTCTTGCAGAATTTGAAAATATGTCATTATGAGTGGGGAAAAAGCCAAAAAACACCACCAAATTTAAGCGACAAAAACTCGGGTTATCAGCTAAAATGGGGTTGACTGCAGCAGACATAAACAATGGATGATCTTCATTGAACAGCGGCGTAGCTTTCCTGTAGTACACGTTTTCAGCGGCAATTTCGAATTTGTGATTGCGAGTTTTCATGTTCTGGAAAAATCCCTAAGGAAAGTTGTGTTTTTTATTGTTGATTAAGAAAGAGGACACCCAAAATTGAGAGAATCGAATCAGAATTAGCAGATACTATGTAGAGCTTGTGGAGAAATGACAAAAATGCTCCAAAAGCTCCCCCTCCCCATCCTTTCTCCCAAATATTAAAAGTGCTGAATCTCTACTAATTATTGCTACATGTTTAAGTTGTTTGGTGTTTTAGAAAGATGGAGATCTCCTGTTTCATTTCCTGCAAGAAAAGAATCAAAATTCCTACGTTTAACTTCTGTAGTTCACATTTCTGCTACTAGACGGCGCCACATGTCAAAGAAACTAACCGCTCTATCTCCGTCGATTCTTGCTTAATTTTTACAGTTTTTCAATTACTTCAAAAGGCAATGTTCTAATCCCTTTGGAAATTAGTATTTTTTTTATTGTTTTATTGTAGATCATGAAAGAGGACGATATTCTCTGTCTAAACACCAAAACGAGCATGATTCTGATTCTGAATCCCATCAAAATTATCGGTTGCTAGGGTCTAGCAATAGGTGTCGCTACGCAACGACCGAAATTTCGTCTACACCCTAGGCCGTATCAGCTGCATTTCGGGTTGTACTGTCGGCGTAATTGCGTGAAGTTATGAAATCTTTTGGATTCCAGGTAAGTGGGTCGAGTTCAAAAGGCCTGTTAACCACTCGGGAATATGCCTAAAGGCTCGCTTTGAGTTTACCACTGGGCTTCAGTCACCTTCGCCCTTGGAATTTCCAGATCCAGTACTGTTTAGGCCTAACCTGTATCAGGTAGACAAGTCACCTGTAAATTCGGGTCGAAATTAGTGAAACGATTGGCTGGCAACTCCGTCGAGTGATTGTACCAAATCTTGATTTTTCTTAGTCCGATGATTAGCTCCAGGAGGGGTGGGGACCATATACTGAATCGGAACACATCTAATTTTTATGACACGTCCCGATAATTAGCTGAAACTGAACTTACTGGAAAATCAAGTAGGCTACCGAAATTACCGGTACTTTCCGGTTATCTCGACCTCACTTTTCGGTTATGTGGGCCTCATAAAATTCATTTTAACCTAACTTAACCTAACCAAACGTAAGAAAGTTAGGTAAGGTTAGGTTAGGTTAAACTGAATTTTATTAATTCCACATAACCGAAAAGTGAGGTCGAGATAACCGGAAAGTACCAAATTACCTACTGAAATGTGTGCTTGCTCGTAGGTCGGATATGTCGATATGTGGATTCATTAGGGATGCAATGAAATTCTAAAAAAAAAGATCACAAAATTGCAACCAATGTTCGGGGATTTGTGGGTTTTGAAGGTTAGGGCTTTTAAAAAAATATGATTTCGTCTTCTCCGTGTTATTCAGGTTTGCCTTTCAAGCACTTCATGACCTGACATGACATAATCCGAGCAGCATGAACACCGACCCGCATAACAGGTGCTGTGGGACAGTGTGGTGCGTGAAGGATATCTGCGGATTAATTTGTGCGGTGATGACATGGCTGCTCATTCTATATGCACAGTTTGTTGTGCTCTTCGTCATTCTTTTGCCTGGTCCCTATCCCATCTACAGCTTCATAAACATTGTCATTTTTGAAGTATTGGCCGTATTGGCAGTCACATCACATGTCAGGGCCATGCTGACAGATCCAGTAAGTATTATGACAGTTTGGTCGAATTCTAGGTATACATAGGAAAGCTACAAGTTTTTCTTAATTTCTTTTCCAGGGTGCGGTGCCTCGAGGGAACGCCACAAAGGAAATGGTCCAAAGGCTTGGCCTCAGGGAGGGCGAAGTCATCTTTAAATGTCCCAAGTGTTGCAGTATTAAACCTGACAGAGCTCATCATTGCAGCGTTTGCAAACGGTGCATTCGAAAAATGGACCATCACTGCCCTTGGGTGAACAACTGCGTGGGGGAAAACAATCAAAAATTCTTTGTCCTTTTCACTGTAAGTTGATCTCGTTTGATGCCATTTGGCAAATGCAAATACTTTTTTTTAAGTTAAGAATTGCCTTTTTTCAGTTTTACATTGCGGTCATCTCTCTGCACGCACTCTTTTTGTCAGTAAATCAGTTCATAATATGTATAAACAGAGAATGGAAAGGTGAGTCCACAGGTAACTTAAAAATACAAACTGCTTCCATGAGTACTGTGAACACGCTTTACATGTTGCAGCTCTTTAAAATCGCTTATTTATAGAATGCTCCACTTACACACCTCCCACTACGGTGGTTTTCATTCTGTTCTTGATGTTTGAGGCACTACTCTTTGCCATCTTCACCGCCGTTATGTTCGGGACTCAGATGCAAGCCATATGGAATGACGAAACGGTATGTTCCGAGCGAGCTTTATTCACCGGTGTCCTCGTTTAAGCAGGTAACGTGCTATTCAAATATTTCTCGGTTCTCCTTTATCTGCAGGGTATCGAGCAGCTGAAAAAGGAAGAAGCAAGGTGGGTGAAAAACTCGCGATGGAAGAGCATCCAAGCAGTTTTCGGAAGGTTTTCCTTGGCGTGGTTCTCACCATTCACAAGGCCTCCACTCGGAAGCGGCCGCCACGGAATTTATTGGTATTCGGTATAGGAGTCTGATATTGTACATAACGGTGACAGTTGATAATTCTGCTGGATTTTGACAAAATGAACATTTAACGAGGAAATTGTGAGGGTTTTCCTAATTGAGGTGCGGCGCGAGCCAAGGATGAAACAAAAATCGGAATTTTATACGAGAGTTAATGAGGTGTAATGCGGTTAACACTACAAACCGACATTTCCTGAATAAAAATAGCTCAAGAGTTGCTACACTTTTTCCGAGATTTATGAAATACTGCAGCATTCCATTTAACTCGTACCCTTCTATCAGCATACGAACGCCACATACACACTGTTATTCTTAAATTAATGGACACTATCATCATCGGTACATGCACATTTTTAATAGATTGGAGCTATTCTAACTGATTTATTCATTTGTAACTGAACGTTTGTTAAAAAACGGTATATGCTCGTATGTGTAATACGTAGTTTTTATTTTGCACGATGTTTTATTAAGCTTATTAGCATTGTTTGGAGCGAAAGCAAAGCTAATTCTTAATCCTCTGGGTCCAATCAATGAAGACGACCTGGTTTCCAAAAAAAAAATATTTAATAAAATAATAGAACAAGCTAAAGATGTGCAAAAAAGTTTGGCATCGATACTCGATTCCTCAAGTACCGATGCGTATATTTTTGATAGAAATACAAGTATGGTTTTTGCGACTTGAAATTAATTGTGAACTCGCAAGTAATGCAGTGGTGAAGTAGCAGAGTTTATTAATGGACGTATACACCCATACCTCGCTTTACGGCCTAGATACTTTTCGGAAAAGTTGACCGTATAACGAATAGCTGTATAACGAATCAATTCTTTCTGCATTGTGACTTTCATTTTGTTTCCGTTCTTAAACGAAGTGAAACCCATAAGTTGTTTTAATTTTAGCTAAATCCGACCGTGTTTGTGCAAATTGGGGTAACTTATCGCATTTTTTGGCCACTTTCTTTAATTACAGCATTTTTTTGTCCGTATAACGAAACGCTGTGGGCCATAAGTCGAAAAAGTGCCATAATTAAAAAAGGCCGTATAACTAGGTATAGGTGTACTTACAAACCAGGGTTAAAGTTTGAACTATTTTACCTCTTACAAAATTATTCCAAATTGTTGCAATTTATATTTTTAAAACACCAATCCGAGGCTCTGATGCATAGGCTCCACTCAAGTAAATTGTATATTCGTTTGACAATATTTTTAAATATTGTGTTGAAAGCGATGAAGTATTTTAAGAATGTCTGTTTGTCACAAAACCATCAAACCTGGAAATAGCAAATACACAGTTTATATGAAATGTGTTTTATTCTAGAAAGCAGTTTTGCACAATTCACAGACTTGATTGCATTTCAGTAACTCACTAGTGTCAGTTTGGGCACTAACATTACTCATAAAATATGATTGTGTTTGGTCGCAGCGTAGCTATGGCTTGCGTGATCGAGGTTTGCCTCAAATATTTCTTCTAGTGTGCTCACTGATGTTAATCCTCGGATGTTCAGAATGGTTGATAACAAAAAAATATCTATTTTCCTGCGTGTGTCACTTTTGAGGCGCATTGGAATCGGTTAACGTTTGATAATTTTTTAGTAGTTTTTGGAAGCACTCCTGAATTGCCATTCAATGTAGCCCAACCGCTGATTTTTCAAAGGTCCATTTGGACATAAATGAGGAAGATTCAAAGTACAATACATGTAGTTACCGTGCAAATAAAGTACTATACCTCAGCAGGGCAGAATGGCGTGCGGTGTTTAACTTAAGTTGTGCTTGTAAAGGTTGTTGAGAATGGCTTTATAATAAAACTGATTACAGATTACAGTTGTTGGCTATGATTTGTAAACCGTCAAACGGCGATTTAAAAGTTCCTACAATTCCTATTATTCTCCAAGTAAGCATTACTCTTGTACAATAATGTAATCCCATAATTTATATTATTTGAGTCTGGACTATATTTCCTATTTTTATCAGATCAAATGCATCATTGTATTAAGAGTTAATTGAAATAGCGGAAATTTGTCCTCAATCACCATTTTCTTGGAATTGTAAAAGTCAGAATCCTTAGTGAAAGTGTTTAGTGTTTTGTAGCTTAGAAAATCCGTTACAGATTATAAGCTGATAAAATCTTCGATTTCAATTAAATGGCGATTTAAAAGTTATTTTAAAGTCATAGATTTAAATTCTAAACTGTATGTGGTCATCTAAAAAATCTATTTATTTTGTTGTTGCTGTGGAAAATGTCAAAGTATGCTCTTAATTTTAATGCTAATATTTATTTGAAAACAAGCTGGTCACAGAAATAACATTATCTTTGAAATGAAATTGGTACTGAAAGCAATTCGTCGAGGAAAACGCTTCAAAAATCTCTGGAAAACTATCAAATTTCATTAAAATGCATACTGCCAGTTTTTGTTTTTTAAAAAATGATTACGATAACATAATGAACATCACTCGTACTAATTAAATTACGCATTTCAGTTTTATAAGTCACTGAAACAACCGAATATAGACACAGATCCCGATAAAAGTTAGCTGGCTTTCCTGTCAAGCAACTTTGCAATGCATGATTGCATGCTTAAGTTTACTGTAATTCTTGTTGTAGAATGTAATAAAGTGGAACCTCGGTTTACGAACGTCTGTCTATGAACAAATAGGTCTTCGAACACCATTTGTTGTTTCGCTTCACGAACACATTTCTCTGGACCACCAATCAACGGTCCGAGTTTCTGCAATTGTTTTACTAGTTCCAGCAGAATATCTGTAATTCTTGTTGTAGAATGTAACTGTTGTAGGACAAAGTACACATTATTTGGATTTACATTAATTGAAATGGGAAAACTTGATTCGGATCATGAGTTTTTCGGTTCACGAACAGGGTCAAGGAACGGATTAAGTTCGTAAACCAAGGTTCCACTGTAATAACAAGTATTGCTTATCCATACACCTGTTCATTTTTCAAATTTTTATATTTATGGACTAATCAGTAACTGAGAGGTTGGGACCATCATCGACCATGCATCCATTTGGAACCTCGTTAGCAGTCTAGTAATAGTCTAGACATATTGACAATTTTTAAAAAATAAACCAAGCCTTCACATACGAGGAAAATTAGAAAAATTTCAGAAAATAAGACCTTTAAATAAGTCTAAAACTATCAAAAACAAGTTCCACAAAAAAAAAAAAACACCAATTCGATAAATGCACTAACACTCCAATTTAATAAAGTGTTTATTTACAAATTCCACAGTTCGCACACTTCTTAACCAAATATCCCTGCGCTTATTACTTTCGCTTATAATATGACTTGATGACAGCTAAGAATCCAATACAAACACATTATTCCAATAGAAAAAAAAATGATAAGTTGCATCAATAACAAAAGTGTTAACATAATAACACCAGAAATTGAATATGAAATTGATCATTCTTATAACCAGCGTTAATGATCACAAAACATCGTCTATATCCATGAATTCAACTGAAATCGGAATGCAGGTGGCTAAAACACCTGTCAACGCTTGGAGAACGGAAAGAGATATCAAAGCAGAAGTGGCCCAAATTATCCTGCGCATGTTGAGACCTTTCACATTAGGGTGTCGAATATTTGGATTCAACATCCGGTTCGACCTTGACTTGCAAAGCGACCCGTTACCGAAAAAATCCAGGTAAAACGCGTTCCTGAACATAAATGTTAAAACGCAGTTATCATGATACTCTTAATTCTCTTTTTTTACCAACCGTTTTTTACATGCAATAAAAAATAATTTTTTGGAAGCCATGTGCAGGGACCTGTATGTGTAGGTGGCGTTAAGAAAACTTCATTAAACTCCAACTTGCAGATGTAGAAATACATTGTAACCATGCAGTCTTTAGAAAAAAATCTGATTTGAAAAAGTATAAATGGAACAAATATGGGAATATTTAGGCCAGTTTTAACATCTTGTGTGCCACGACACATTTACACAATTTTGTGTATTTTGAGTTGAAAAACAGCATAATTTAAGAATGTTAAAGCCAGTTTTTTTCTCAAACAAGGGCTACGAATTGGCCCACATGTGGATTCTTGAAGACTATCTACAGAGCAGTGCTTTTCTTCTTCATGTTCCTGATCAACCTGCAGAGCATCAACTATTTCGTAAACGTAATCTACTACTGTGACATCTCAAGTTGTACAATCAAGTTGCTACCCCCGCTACTCTTTTACTGCAGCTTCAGCACCTACGTCTATCTGTGGCGTTATGAACTTCAGATATCGGTGGTCTTGACCAAGGTGTTCGACATGACAGTTACAAATCTGAGTACCGGAACCGGAAGCAAAAAACTGCTGTTCTTACTGTGCAAGCGGATAAGAAGGATGGTGCTGATTTGCTTTCCCGTCCTCATCCTCTATGACACCCTTGTGGTGTTCTTCTACACCAACACACTTTATCAATTTCTTCAAAGAGAAGTCAATGATAGCATCTGCAAGTTCTACGAGGGTGCTATCGAGGACCTGGCCAGCCCCTACATGGGCTGTTTTGCCTACCGAATCCTGGATGTTGTCCTAGATAGTTTCAATTTCGTTGTATTGCTCAGTTTCGGCATCATCGCCCTGATGCTGGTCTGCGTTACTTTGCACCTGTTGAGCATCAACTTGGAAGTCTTGGGAGATCGGAGTAAAGTGAGGATGAGTGTTTCACAGATCAAGACGATCGTCGACTACCACCGTAGAGTTTGCGAAGTTGTCGGTGATGTCAACGACACTTTGTCCTTCATTCTCTTCGTTTGGCTCTCCATGCTTGTGATCAATGGTGTTTTCATGTTCAGAGTGCTAACATCAAAAATTGATATTTCCAACATCAAGACTGGAATTGCCTACGTCTTGATATGTATCGTAGGAATCCTCGTAATAATAACATTGCAGGTATCTTCTATTAACTCAAAGGTGAGCTTTCTGGACTGCCCAAAACTGTACACACACTATCAGTTTTTGATTGATGCCAGGCATGTCAATCAAAGATACTAATTATTTTTGTGGGAATTTATTCAGGTGAGCGGTTCATTGTCTTGCCTACGTCTAGAAGAATCCCTGAAAGTGAATTCAACTACGAGCAAGAAAGAAATTGTGGAAATTACGCAAGTGAGTATTTCAAAAATTTCAAAATTATAAAAAAACGGAAGATCTTTAAAAAATATCCCTTCAAATCACCGTCACGAGGGCTATTTTTAAAAGCGATTGTTCCCCCTCTAAATTTATTGACACAGTGTTGCAATAATTTCGCTGCAATCACAAAATCTAACGGAATTTATTATTTTCAGGTGAAATTAGACTATCAACTGTATTGCACTCGTTTGCAAGTTAACCAGCCTGCAATTACAGGGTGGGAATTTTTCGATATAAACAAACAATTTCTGTTATCGGTAAGTTCCATTAAATTATGCTTTATAAGAGGGGCGGTCAAAATGTGTTGCATATTCGTTTATTATTCGAAAATCAGATGTCGTACAAAAAATCCCAAACTCCTAATATTTCGCTACATATTTTCATAGGTTTCATGCCTTTCAACACTGAAAAACGAATAACACTTCTTTGTTCCTCTCGCATGAACGCTTTCAAGTGAGGCGCCATTTTGTATATGAGAGTATATTCGAATTTCTGCATGAATTGTGGGGCCATGTAGTGACCTAAAACCAAAATTTCCTGCTCTTTAAAATAGCTATTTCAGTTTTTTTTTGTACGACATCTGGTTTTAGAATAATAAACGAACATGCAAGACGTTTTGACCGCCCCTTGTACTTTATTTGCGAATACTGACATAGCTATTTGCAGTGGGGCTCAACCAAACATGGGATGAAATTAACCAATACATACTGAATAAGTTAATTTAACATGAAAATATGCGTTTAATTTCAGGTTGCAGCCACTGCATTGACGTACACTTTAATTCTCCATGATGCATCACAGTAAAAGAATTGTATTTAGGAGATGAAAATTAGAAAAAAATCACAAAAGTTTAGGGTACTGTCAGTCTGTGCTTTTTAAAGTGTAGTGACCGTAGTGTGCTGTGTAGTGTGGTTTTGTTCAAGTAATGCGAGTATTAAAATAATTAAATTATAGTACTTAATTAATAATAATATTATTAGTGATATTAAATGCATGTTTTAAACTTTTCATTTGCAGTCGCCAATACTATAATTATTAGTGGATTATTTGATGCTGGCTTGTGCAGTGCTTGGCGTTTAACAAATAAAATTATAAAAGAATATGGAATTATTAAAAAATAATTGGGGGGGGAGTAATCGACGGATTGTGACATCATTATGGATGAAGTGTAGTAAAATTTGTGACAAAGGGGTGGGGGGTGTTTAAAAAGAGGTAAAAAAGTGTGACATAATTTATGGATCACCCCTTACAACTTTTTATCAATTTTTTTTTTCAAAACAAGTATACCAAAAATTCGAAATGAGACTATGTTGTCTAGTCCTCTATTTTTACCAAAATGTAATTTCCATCATTACGGGTATAGTGCTTAACTATCAATTCTTGATCGCTCCGTTAACTTTGAATCGGTTCGCAAGTTCCAACAAAAAACAGTTGAATCGTCGTCCTAACCCGTTCAGGTCAGATTTCAAACCCGTAATTTTTTTTTCAAAAAAAACAACATGCCATTTTTTCCACAAAAAAAATGGCATGATTGCGTCATCAAGTTATTGCTCAGCGTTTAACACGCTATTTCTGGATGAAGCCAAATTTGTTAGGAATACGTCAAACAACCGATTTTTTGCCCAAGGCTATATAGTAGTAAGTAACAAGTCAATAAATTATCTTGTATTTGCAAAAATTTGATTATTCCTCACCAAATATTCACAAATGTAGATCTCAAAAATCATTTTTTTATTAATTTTAGAAAAGGGGATTTAGAACGCTTATTTGGAATACTTTGTAGCCTTTAAAGAGTTCTTTCTATTTGAGCAACAAAAATGTGTTCTAAACATTTTGGATAAGAACACATTTTAACAACATTTCTATGCATTCTTAGAACACGTTTCCAGAACATACTTCTATGCATTCTTAGAACACATTTTCAGAACATATTTCTATGCATTCTTAGAACACGTTTTCAGAACATATTTCTATGCATTCTTAGAACACGTTTTCAGAACATATTTCTATGCATTCTTAGAACACATTTTCAGAACATATTTCTATGCATTCTTAGAACACATTTTCCGAACATATTTCTATGCATTCTAACACATTTTCAGAACATATTTCTATGCATTCTTAGAACAGGTTTTCAGAACATATTTCTATGCATTCTTAGAACACATTTTTAGAACATATTTCTATGCATTCATAAAACACATTCTTAGAACCCATTTCTATGCATTCTTAGAGCACATGTCTATGGATTCTTTTGTAACCCATTTATATGCATTAATAGAACACATTTCTATGAAGTTTTAGAAAACATTTTCAGAACCCATTTCTATGCATTCTTATAACACATTTCTACGCATTCTTATAACACATTTCTACGCATTTTTATAACATATTTCTAGGCATTCTTAGAACACATTTTCACAACATATTTCTATGGAGTCTTGGAACACATTTCTATGCATTCTTAGAACCCATTTCTACGCATTCTTAGAACACATTTTCACAACATATTTCTATGGAGTCTTGGAACACATTTCTATGCATTCTTAGAACACATATTTCTATACATTTTAGAACACACATTCAATGTATTTTTGTATTTTAGGAGAGCAACAAATTCTGTTCCTCATATGTGTTCCAATTCCTTACTTTCGACGTATAGTGCAGAACACGTTTCATCTTAAAATTCCAAAACACTTGAAGAGTGTGTTTTAAACACGATATCGTGAAAATTAAACGCATACAAGATTGTAAGTCATGTGTTCAGAGCACTCTAAAGTTTTGAAAGGTGTTTTGAAATGACAGCTCATGTATATCGCATCAGAACCATAATGATCAGAACACATGCCAAAGGAGTACTTCATTGAAACAATCAACACTTAAAAACAGAAAACAGGCTTTCTTTCCACGTGTTCTAAATGCATTAATTTTGACAAATCTGTGACATAATTAGTAAACAAACTTTGAAAAAAACTCACCAAAATGTCGCTATCCATTTCTGTTAAACATCCATAGAATGTAAACTTTTGGATGAGTTCGCCGCAGCTATCCGTGTGAGAGGAAGATAACAAACTGCGGGTTTCAACGGGAACCAAACCGGCGAACGTTACGTAAATAGCCCAGATAACGAATGAAGAACAAACTGTAAAAAAAAAGTTGTAAAAACTGAAAAAAAGCATAAAATTTAGGGCTGGGAACAAGGAAGGATGCGCTAAATTAGCGTGAAGTGCGATGGAACGGAAAGCCTTGATTTGTTGCTTGTTTTTGTTTTCCTGATGTGAAACCCGGCGAGATTTTCGAACGGATCGCCCAAATGTTCGGCGAACTGGAACTATGGCCCCTCCCGACGAAGGCCAGACCCTCCCCCATGGGAATCAAAACATTACAAAACTATACTTGTTTATCAAAACTTTTGAAGGTTTAATCAATGTTCATTAGTGGTTCCAATGGAATGGATTTCAGTTAGGATGGAATCTTTTCCGTGACTACACCTAGTGCTCTAGAAAGGATGAAAACTCAACGCTTGGTTAAGTAAATTAGTCGTGGAAAATAATAATGTGAAATATGATATTTCTAGTATAAGGGCAATAATTGCGTTTTTCTCCTAAACTGAAAATTTGCAAACCTGCGAACTTTATGGGTGGTTTTCATCTCGCTGTCCTTGATACCATCAAGCATCTGAGGGTATATATGTTACCAAAAACCTCTCTTGGAATCACTATTTCACAAAAAATGTTGGTGCAGCGAAACAACGCCTTAGATTCATTCAATGCATATTTCGAGAATGTGCGGAAAATGTAAAGGAAACTGGCTATGCAACTCTGGTTCGCCTTATGTTGGAATATTGCGCTCCTATTTTTAACCCTTGCAGGATGGTTCATATTCAGGATATAGAGATGGCCCAGCACAGGACAGTTAAATTTGTTAAGAGCAATTACCAACATTCTGCGAGTGTGACAGAAATCCTCCACTCTCTAAATTGAGACACGTTGAGGTCCAAACTCGAAAAGTTATCTAATATGTGGTTATTCAAACGTTTTAAACTTTCTTGTAATTTACATCTTGTTTCCCAATATTTTAACGCCTAATGCCCTATTCTCATGCCTAGTTCACGATGCATCACCCAACGTCTTTTTCTGACCGTCACTCGATCTGCGCATGCGTGCCAACCTACTTGATGACGCGTTTATG
>JAQGAE010004496.1:0-12674 GCA_034696685.1 Julus scandinavius | reverse complement strand
ACACGTGTGGCATAGTAGCGCCTCCTTAAAGGGGCACCCGTCTCAAAGGGTTGGCTACTCAATCAGAATCAGAATCGCCATCTTTGTTTTATGTATCGCACACCAGAAAATGTCAAGTCGATCTGACTCAGTGCGGTGTTCGTGAAGGGCGGAGCTTAAAAAAACCAGGGCGTGGCTTCTGCAGAAAAACATTAGTGCGCATGCGCGCGGCCCCAAAACACACAAAAGTCCGGATGCTTTTGGATGACAACATTTTTTGGCACACTAACGTGCATTGGCCAAAGTCTGGCCCTACGTTTGAAAGGAGTCGCTAAAAATTTTCAGGAGCAGCACCCCTACTAATTTTAGCTACGAGCCGCCACTGACCAGCAAACAATTTTTCCTTTGATCGCACCATCTTTTGAGCTCTCCACACACTAGTATATGCTCACTTTCTGAAAACAAGCACACAATTGAGTCATTACACTGCGTTTATAAAAATACGTGCTGCCGAGCAGACGACGCCTTGTTCAATGGGTATACGAATTCGCTCATAAATTCGATTTTTATAAATTAAAGTAAAAGATAAAATTATATTTATTTACCGAAGTGTTACGATACTTACACCGTGTTTTCAATAATTTATAATTTATTTTGTTTTCTTGATGATACATTGTCGTTTTTGTAGTCATTTAGTTTCTACCTTCGAGATTTCGTGAGTGCCGCCATTTAATTTCTCCACTCCGATGTGCGCTGTATGTTTGGATACATAGTAAATTTAGCAGACGATAGCTAACAGCAGCGCACAGTATCGCAAAAAATTTCACAAAACGTGAGCCTAGTGTATGAGGGACTTTAAGCGAACACCGAAATGTTCACAGTTTTCGCAAAAAAGTTTGCTGATAACAGGTAAACAAACTTTCAGAGAAACCCTGTTTTTGTTTAGAGATTGCTCTGGTCTGTACTAGGTATGTTTTAAGTAAACAATTCGTTCACTTCCAATATAAAAACTTCAATTACGTCATCCCTCACCGCGTTTGAAGGGATCCAGCCAGGTTGAACAAACACAGAAACCAACATCTATAAGCAATGGAGTTCTTATCTTAATTCAGTGTTGACAAGAGGACAAAGCTAATGAGTTGGACCTACAAGACCAGAGGAGGAGCTGGGTATATTAAGCATAGAGAGAAAAAAAAACATCTATAGAACTAAGCCGCATTACATCGGATTGCAAACAGTTTCGTTTCAATACGTACACTCAGTATGACCGTCTAGGTTCATCACTATAGGGTTGGCTTTGTAGGCTTAAGCGATAATCAATGGCAAAATAAGATCGTTAATCACGGGCCACATTAGCAGCGAAGTTTTGTGGAGACATGACCCACTGCACAAAGGCCTGCTAATAATAGGCCCTCGTATAACGCTTAATTTACGATCTGCACAAAGAATTCAGTTTTATAGGTCAATATTCAAATCAGACTTTAAGTTGTGTTGCAGATAAAATAAATGCACTGTTCGGGAGAGACGGAGGGCAGGACTTAAAAAAAAAACACTGGGGGGTGAAGGGGTCAAGCACGGTGAAGAATTCACATCTGGATAATTTCAACTTTTGGCCACGCCTAGTGACCAAATGACCGCTGATCAGTAGCTTGAGCGGTAATCGCAGATGCAACCCGCCCACGATCCATGACGTAATGTGGACCTATGTAGAGAAACATCCTCGAGTTGAAAAATAAATTAGCCGCGAATAATGAGGATTAAGCAGACGCAAGGCATGTTATTTGTTTTCCTTTTTGCACTCCCTTGAAACGGGGAGAATTCTTCAACAATTCCAGGAACTTTAGCTCGAAGTGATAACCAAAATAGGAGCTTATTTCCATCCGAATACCAACATAATGTCACATCTGTAAAGTACTTGAGAATCACTATCACTAAGGATATGCTTTGGAATACCCATATTAGGACAATTACTGGGTCCGCAAAACAGTGCTTAAGATTTGTCCAATTGTTGTTTCGAAATTGTCACCGACAGGTGAAGGAATTGGTGTACCACTCATTGGTCCGCCCCGGATAGAATACTGCTGCTCAGTTTGGAACCCCTATCGAGTGGGGCAAATTCAAAAATTGGAAATAGTACAGCGAAGGGCAGCCAGATTTGTAACGGGAGAATATCAACGTGATGCAAGTGTCTCGCGGGAGGCCTTGGTCATTGGTCTATTTGTGCGCTTTAGCCTACCATGCAACTCAAGCCTGGTGGATAGCATTTTAAAATTTAATTGGCGAGGTGGTCGCACATGTCATTCCAACCCATTGATAGAAATTCGTGCTCAGTGGGACCCATACTTCTGGTCTCACTTTCCACGCACGGTATGCATGTGGAATTCATTATCAAAGGGTGATCCAAATAAAGGTTCATCGGCCCAAGAATTTGACTATTATTTGACTGTTATGTGTTACAACTTATACTTGTTCAATACTGTTTGTACCTACCTTATGTATACATCTCTGAACTACTTGTTTCACTGTGTATTTTAATGCCTCCTACCACATGGCATGCCAATGCTGACTGTAGGGTAATAAATTTGAATTGAATTGATGCAATAAATTCAGTAACGAAGTTTTTGCAGTGAAAATGAACCAATTATATCACTGAAATTATATTTGCCGAAACCATGCAAGACAAGGTACTTGGTCAACATCCTTAAATTTTTTATGAAGGAAATTTTTAAAACAAAGATACCTGCCATATTAATAAATTCCAAATTTAATGAGGGAATATATTTATAATATGTCTGTCCCCCTGATACAAGTATTATAATCAGTTCCTCTTACAACTGGTGTTTAATTAACAATTTCCCACATTATTTAAATCAGAAATAATGCAAAACGGAGCCAGCAGGAAAAAAATGAGCCATAAAATTGCAGTTATTCAGAAAACATGCAGGTTCTTACTGCACACTAAAGGCGGATCTCCACCAAGACGTACATTGTACGTGCAAACACGTTTTTACAAACATGTGCAAAAACGTTTGCCCTCCAGGTTTGTTTCAGCCGCCATTTTGTAAATATCAAAATTGTACAGCTATTAAAGACATTGTAAGTGTCTTAAATTTGCATAAAGACATTTGACAATGGCGGCTGAAACAAACCCGGAGGGCAAACGTTTTTGCATATGGTTGTAAAAACCTTTATGTACGTACAATGTACGTCTTGGTGGAGATGCGTCTTAAGTGCAGGTTTTCTGGTGTATAATGAAACAAAAGATTTTCTGCCATTTGAAAATGCACTTTAATTGCCAAAATAATACAGCATTCGTAATTGCAAATTATTTGTAGTTCCGCCATTAACTGCACTTTAATGTAAATCACTGCAGTTAATTTGAATAAAGTGCAATAGATTTTTTTTGCTGGAGCCCCTTAGTTTACACACAACTACACAAGACAACGTTTGAAAATTTAGCTAAAAGCATGAAGATAAAACTTTGGAATGGTAAATGGCCAACAACGTTTTCCAATGCAGGTGTTAAGGTCCTTGAAAATACAATTAAGTATACCAGTGGCTTCTTTGACCCCAAAGATGGACACCACAACAACATCATGCAGCAAAGCTATGATCTTAGGATCTTCATATACCACAAAGCCTTGCCCCATTTCATGACAAAAGCAAAACTGGAACTAGCTATATAACGCGGCCCCATTAAGAAAATCCCACCGGTCCGATCCATATGACAGCAGATTGGTATATCGTTCTTCTGATTTCCTATTTTGTTGCCAATTGAGGTTATTATGAACATGTTTACACCACATCAGAGAGGTATCCAAGGTCCAAAACGGCAATATGTCAATGAGGCGCGTAAATAAGTCACCGCGAGTGATCGTCACCATGGGAATTCATTATTCTTAGAAACGCGTTTTTCATCTTAAGCGTTACCTAACTATAGGAAAAAGAATCCTAACCCTTTGTTTAACTATCTACCTAAATTTCGTTTCAATACTAGCTAAGAATTTGGTAGGTTTCCATGCGTTATGATTCATAATTAAAAAATTAGCTTCATCCAATCAACGTGACTGGATCAAGTTATTTTTTGTTTGAATTATTTATCTTAACGCCTGGAAACCAACCAAAATCTAGTAATACAACGAAATTTAGTTGGCAACTTGAACAGGGCTTTACATCGAAGGATAACATTGCAGGCAACAAAAATTAACTGCAGGTAATTCGACTATTGGTCCAAAATCATCTCAAGATTGCAATGACTTGAAATCAAAACTTAAAACTACTATAGGTATATATACTATAGGGAGACCGGGGCAAAGTGGTACAACGCGTTTATAAAATCAGGTTTTATCAGCAACCCAATGCTTTTGATTTGCAAAGAAGCTGTTTGCAGTAATCTTTCATTAACCAAAATGTCTGTCATCTGACACAAGTGTAGAAGAAAAGATTTAAGGTTAAAGTTTTTGTTCCTGAAAACTAATTATTCAACTCACAATTGGATTTTTATTCTAGGTGTAATTATAAAACATAAGTAATGTTGCAATATGCCATTGAGACGTGCATATAACCACCTATAATTTCAAACTAAAGTTTATGTTAATTAGCCAACCAAGTTCAAGTATTTCAAATTTATGTTTTAAGGTAAAAATGGTTCACAAACACAGAAGATAACTACATTTGACGAGTCAGCAGTGGAAATATGAAAGCTGCTGTAATCACGGTTAATTTTAATCGTTTTTGTAATTTATACTTGGAATTTTAAATTAACGTGCTGAATTACACACAATTAATCAATGTGGTGTTCTTTTTCTTGTAAAATTTGTCTTAATTTCGCGTGGACCACTGTACCCTATGCCATGTCCCACTGTACCCCTATATAGGGGCACACTGGGACAGTCTGCGCAACCATTTCTTATATATACATATATATATAGCAAAAAAATTAGTAGCTTTAAAACGACGACAAAATCTATACAGATCCTGAAGGCTTGTGTATTACTGTGTTATTCTTTTAAAATACTTTTCCCAAAAAAAAAAATTACAATTTTGTCCCACTGTGCCCCAGTCTCCTCTACTATAGTACTTGTATGTTACAAAATGTTTCGGCGTCATTTTTGGACAACAAATACGTTAACAAACTCTGCTATATATTGACTGTAACATCCCTAGAACCGCAACTTGTACATAATTCAGAAATTTCATTAAGTCAAATTCAAAACATTTGAAAAAATCACTGGTGTAAAACCTGTATCAAAGGGTTCGCCTATGACTTTTAACCTGCCTAGTATGTACAGCTGTTATTAATCTTCAGTTTTTATGAAAATTGCCCATCAGTGCTATATCAGGGAATCCAATTTACTCAGGTTTTCAGTTATCCAAATAGTACATCGAATACTACATGTCGAATAGTAAAGTACAAGTAATTAAACACAAATATCCGGGTAATTTATACCCGACATCGGATTCCCCAAGTGCCACAGATGCATATATAACTTGTGACCAGCGATGTGCAACGGCGCTTCGACCTGCTGCCTTCCGAGGCTCTTCAGTGCCAATAATTTTAACCTTTCCAATGAACATGTTCAGCCTTGGGAATCGAAACTGACAGACAGACTCAACTTCCTATACTTACGCCAGGTTTTCGACCTTTCGATATTCTGTATCTCCGATTGCAATCGCTGATATAAATCAATGAAAATGCTCGAAAAACTCTGCACGCTTGCCAAAACAAGACATAGTAGCACGCATGCGAGAATCCTGGCAACGTCTCAATGTTGTGTATATCATGGATTTAAAAAACATATGGAAAGAAACAGACGAAGAAAACACAGAAGTTGTGTTTAACATACTTGAGGAATACAACGTACGCTAAACAAGCTACCCTGAGCTTCCAAAATGTGGCTAACTTAAACAACCCAGTTCGTATCCCAAATTTGACTAAACGAACAAAACGGGGCATTGAGACACTTTTTACTATAATATTTTTTTTTCGTATTCACTAATTGTCCTATTGATTTAAAATGGTAAGAATATGTGGTTTAACTAAGTGGATGTGTAAGTGTACTGGCATAATGTGTATTGGCATAAATAAAACATTCTAACCTTTGACTTGCAATTAGCACATGTATACATACAATTGTGCTCAGATACGTTGCAGATTAGCTGGTGACGTTTGGTCAGAAAAACTGTTCAATCTGGTCCCAAGTTGCCCAATACCAGAGTACACAGGTAGCTGAAAACTGGAGTAATTTGGATTCCCTATGGGGTACATCATTAGCAAGTGGGGTTGCATTTTATTTATTTTTTTTTGTGGCCCGTCTTTCCCCTATTGATGAAGGTGGAAGGACAGTACCTTGTACTTGAGATCGCCATCAAAGCTCATGTACATTTATAATGTGAAAACCATGTTTGCGTTGCTGTTTCATGCATCCCCACTGCTTTTTAGGATCAGCTGTTGGACTTCTGGTAGGTGCATTAGACCAGACAGATGGTACTTCAGCAGGTCCAAGGCCAAATAAACTTTCCGAAATATCTCAGCAACATTTAACTTGTTCAACAAGAAAATCTAGGGTACCTAGTCGCTGGCAGGTGAAGGCAGCAGGTTCCTGCTCAGTGCAGGTACAGCGGTTATAGCCTGAGGGTGAACAAGGGCAGCAACCTGCATTCAACAGCCCGGTTCTGGCAGTTCAACAAATCCCGCTGCCATAATGGTGCTTTTATGTTAAAATTCTACTTTTAAACCGGTGTGTAACCAAGCGTTATCGCGTCAACAACATTCTCCACATCGCAGTATACGGAGGAACAGGCATTAGCAACAGTTTATCTGTCGCTTGCAAGGCGATCGCAAACCATTGCTTACACACGTAAGGAAATTTTGGATTTTGGACTATCAAATCGGTAATTTTGGAAGAAATATTAGCAGACAAACATACGCTTTAAATGAATATTACAACTGAAATATGGATGTTGTTAAACAGAAATCAATCTTATCAATGTTCACAAACATATTAGACCATGACCTCAAAATATGGGTTCGAATTTTGAAAGTTCCTTTAGTTATCAAATAACAAACGTGATATATGGCATATGGCGTGACGAAGGCAAATGTTCACAATTTCCTCTACCGTATTGGGGGAAATAATCTCAGGTTTGCACATTTTCAATAAAGCATTTGAAGGGCAATTTTTTTTACAACAATACATGTGTGCCAAGGAAGTCTGCATCTAAGAAAGATAGGAAGCCAATCTTGATACCTACGAGTTATAAATAAACCCTTTGAAAATACAGAAATTACCAAAACGGTTAAATTAGGGGTCACTGGTTGCAGTACACTGTACGCTGTAGTTGTCCTTTAAGAGTTTTATAACGATGTTGCAAAAATATATCATAAGGCGGTAAATGACATGCCAACAGTAATAGAAATAGCGCTCAGCAGTCAATAATAGCCAAACCAACAAATCATGCTATTTTCTGCTGAGAAGGCCGTAAATTACCTTGCTTCAGCAGAATGTGGAAAATTGTACGAGGCAAATAAAGTTGCCCATCATCGGAATCGGGTCACTGAACCAGGTGTTACACAAATTTGATCCCATCGCTGGCTGGTCTTGCGTAAGTGGCCAATGAAATCGTGATGGATTGCCATTTAGACCTTTAATTAGTGGCCCAAATCGACAATTTCAACAAGATTATGCACCATGTTTTACACTTCTTGATTCAATTAAGAAGGAGAAAATGGCTATTTCAGAATTGTCACATAGAAGTTCAGATCTAAACCCCATAAAACATGAAGGGTATTCTAACAACTTGATAATGTTCATGAACTCAACACTGACAACAATGCAATGATGGTGTTATACAGTTTTGTTTAATTGAGTTTTAAAGGTATAAGTGAAAGGGGACATCAAAAAAAATGGGTCCCCAGTCCCAAATGTACTTGAATTTTTAAAACCTCAAGAATTATGCCTGAATTTGTGTTTTATGCATCGGTTTTATGCTGGAATTTCTCTTCGACGTTAGGAAATTTCCGTTAATCCGAAAAATCTGGTAAAACATTGGGAAATTGATAACGAGATGGGTGCTCGGATAAATATAGGATGGGCTTTTGTATATTTCAACAAATTTGTTGGACACCCTATTTTTCAAAAAAGGTAAAGGGCCAT
Organism: Julus scandinavius; assembly: GCA_034696685.1. Classification (NCBI taxonomy): domain Eukaryota; kingdom Metazoa; phylum Arthropoda; class Diplopoda; order Julida; family Julidae; genus Julus; species Julus scandinavius. The sequence continues at coordinate 4,539 of JAQGAE010004496.1, read as the reverse complement.
TAAAAAACGACGTCCTCAAGAGGGGGTAGGATATGTCTGCTGGCATGTGGACACCAGATGGACATTTAGGAGGGTTGGGAAAGTCCATTAATGATGGAAGTTTTCAGATTTTGGATTTTAGATTTTTTGTTTAATTAAACTTTAAAGGTTAGTGAAAGGGAAAATGGACACCAAAAGAATTATGTCCCCTCCCCCAAACGTACTTGAATTTTTTTAACCTCGGGAATTATGCCTAACTTTGTGTTAAACACCAATTTTATGATGGAATTTTCCATCGAGGTCAAAAAATTTCGGCTAATCAGAAAATTTGGGAAAATGTCGTGGAAATGGTAGCGAGAAGGGTGCTTGGAAATTTATATTATGGGCTTTTGTATGTTCCAACGAATTTTCTGAACACCTTACTTTTCAAAAGCAAACTAAGGACGTCTATGAGGAGGTGGGTGTAAGGGCTTAAATGGACACGTCCTTTTTGAATTGTCCCAAAAGACGTCTATTCGGGGAGGGTCGAGGCTCTGGGATAAAATGGATACACTGTGGACATGGGGTAGAGGTCCATTTTTTAAGGAATTTTTGGAACTTCCTTTTTGAATGGCCCTTAATTAGGCAGTTTCAACGGTTGAAATAATTTACGAGCACGACCTTCCGAGTACACCTTTCATGCACAGCGCCGCCTAGCGACAACAGCGTCCCCGTTGGCCGTAGAGGGGAAAGAGCGCCACATAAACCTGAGACAAGCCAGAAAAATTAAAATTTGCTCAGTAATAAAGGAGCGTGGAAGCGTAAAGAAAAGCTTTAAAAAAAACGGTTTCACCGGTTATTCCACGAGGTGAAACCGAGGATAAAGACGCCGCAGTAGCAAGTGGCGTCGCCGGCATCGAAGAAGGGCGAACGGCCGTGAGTCCATTCGCCCCTCGACGAGCACCGGTTGCCCAAATCAAGGAGACTCATTGTTGCTAGAAAAGACGAAAAAAACAAGGATGAGAGGTTTCGTCCTTACCTTTGTTATCGATGGCGGCAGGGGGATGGCGAGCTTATAGCCTTAAAATTCCACAGCGTTCGAACGCGCAAAACACAAGCGAACGTTCACTCGCGGCTACTCCATTAGATTTTGGGCAACGTTTAAAGAGCTCGCCGTACAGACGCTTTTGAGAAACCGGGCAAAACACACTCTCCCGTCAGGCGAATCGATGCTTTTTCGACGTTGAATGGCACTCACGCGCGCTAAATCCCATCTCCTCGATTCGCCGCTATCGCAAAGGTGTTCAGCCTCCGAAAAACACCAAAAAACAACGCAAGAATTGACACTGCCAAATGCAATGGCGATCGGATTCGAAAATGTCAAAGTATGGCGGCCGCCTGGTTGTAGCGCCTCGTTCGGTCTGGAGCGCTCATGGATGATTCCCTGTCGAGCCGCTGGATTCTGGAGAGCGCTTTGCTGCTTGCTCCGCCCTAGAAAAATGACAAGAAATGCTTTGGGCGATCCTGGCGATTAGAGGCTAAGAAAACGCCGCCGCATTTTGATGAGTGGGGGCGCTGCTGTCCAGCAGCTTTTCACCAGCCTTGCCTCTGAAGAGCACAAAGTGAGGAATAATGATCTAAAAATGGTATTTTGAAACTAGTCTTAATTTCTTACTCTCACCCCATTTCAGAGTAATGGTACATGCGATTTTACGCGCATCCTTTTGAATTAGTTCAATTCAGCTCAGTATCTTAAAGTCAGCAAATAAATGCCATATGGTTGGGGCAATCCAAGAAATTTTATTAAGGGGGATTACAGCCCTTTTAATGGGAAAATTTGAAAAGACACTCACAAGTCAAACAAAAAAAGATTAAATAAAAATAAAAATTGTTTAAAATACGAGGGTTCAGAAAGTCTTGCCTTTTATTTAATAACGTTTGATTGGAACGTCTTACAGAAAAATGAAAATGCACCCATAGCTCAATATACGGCCGTTCTTTATACGGCCTTTTCGCTATAACGGCCTTTTTTAATTATGGCACGTTTTCGATATACTGCCCACAATGTTTCGAAATGCCTAGTTCACGATGCATCGACCGACGTCGTCCGCCGGCCGAGGCGGAGCTTAAATTATTGAAGAAAAACGTCACACGTTTTGACGCCTGGCGCAGTCTGGTTCACAATGCACCGACCGACGTCCAAACGTCCAAACGCCTACTAGGTAAAGCGCCGTCAGATCAGCCATAGCCCCCAAAATATTTTCTGTCGCCAGGTGGCGCTTCCATTTTCTATGGCGCATGCGCCATATCACGTGGTGCAAATTTTTAATTGTTTGACCGTCAATAACGTCCAAAGTTTGAAACCTTTCAAACTTTTTCGACGTCTTTCGACCTGGCGGAAATCGTCATAAACGCATCATCAAGTAGGTTGGCACGCATGCGCAGATCAAGTGACGGTCAGTAAAAGACGTCGGGCGATGCAACGTGAAATAGGCATTATACAGCCGTTATGTGTGCAGCTTCCTATGTGCGCATGCGCACAACAGTCAAACACCTCGCTGCTGGAACTGTGAAATGCACAGTTGCATACACATTTTTTAAAAATTTTTTTCATTAACTGGGTGATGACTAAAAAGTAAATTAAAAAATTAAAGAATAGATTAAGAATAATCAAATTAGAAAGAATTAAAGAAAAAAGACTCGTTATATTAAATGTTATAGATGAGATCCAGTGATTGGGGGTGCTGCAATTCCACAGTGCCTATGGACGAGCCGCCACTGGTTGTTTTTCATTATATGTATACATACATACTATGTGCATATGATTTTTTTTAAATTAACGTTTATTATTAGTACACTGTTTTGTACTTTTATTTTCATGTAAGCACTTTCATTGAAAATAAAAAGAATAAAATGCTTTATGAACTAAAAAAAATCATTATTTTGTAAAAAATTAGAATGGATCTAAATGAATTGAATGGGTTCCTATGGTAATAATTGATTCATTATACGGCTTTTTGCTATATGGCCTACTTTTCCAAAACGTATCTAGGCCGTAAAACGAGGTATGGGTGTATACATTTTAAACAGTTGCGGCAACACACTTTCAGAAGCAAAACATCCTTTCTTGGTACTTACCTGTAACGACAAAAGAAAGGCGAAATAAGCGTCGCAAAATTTTGAGCGGGGACACACAAAATTTTTTAATAAATGAATTTAGAACTTTTAGGCCTAAATTTGGATAATTTCCGTTAGGGTTATTTTTATAACTCAGGGGTTAAGTAGGGACCGGATTTCGTCCCCCTCTTCATGCAAACCACCCACGTGGGTTGTTTGCATAACTATTCTCCTCCTTGTCTAGGTCAGTGAACCAATCCGAGGGCATACAGGTGTTATTGACCTTGGGCCTATTGGTTCCTTCCAGCCCGATTGCCATTGGATGGACCTGACCTATATAAGGGGGTACACTCTGATTTTCAGAGAGGGTCTTGTTAATCAGTTGCTAATTGTTCGTGTCGCTCATTATATGCATAATGTCAATGCCTTTGTGAGTATTCATGTTTTGGCATATTTTTTAATTCAACTGTTCTATGCAAAACATGAATAAACTAAGAACTTCCGTTGAACTTTTAAAGCTTGTCGCCTTGATTGAATTCCCACAAGAATGCAATTGCAGCTATATTCTCAACTGGAATCTGGAGCAGTGGCGGCTCGTAGAAAAAAGAAGTGGGGATGCTGCGAGTAACGCTGCGGAGTAATTCTGTGAAGCACACCAGTGGCAACTGCGGGAGCAACAGTTGTCGCTCTTGCTTGCAGCCTGGCGTGCAGCTTCCTAACTGCGCATATGCACAACAGCGAAACACCGCAGTACTGTTGTTATGATTTATGATGATCCCTTTATCTAAATTACAGCGACATCAATTCTGAAGAACGACGCCAGGATCCAGGATTGTATTCCATAAGTATCTCTTTTAAATTTAATTCGAACATTTAAAACTTACAGTCTCAGGACACTCCATTGTTAAATCACACCATATTAAGCAAACTGCATATTAATATTCATTCCAGGTGATGATGGGGCCAGACCTCTTGACCCTTCAGCAGCAAAACAAAGAATCATGGCCAGATTATTGGGGACCAACATGGCTGACCTAACTGGCGTTACCAGCTGACCAATCCCCAAAATCCGGGCTTACAGGGAAGTCCTTTTTAGGAGGGAAAAAGGAAAATCCCTCCTGAGCCAAATCATTTAATCATTTATTCCAAATTTAATTTATTTAATGATTAACTCTTTCTACCCTTAAGGTTCATGGGTGACCAGGTCTAGGGATGGCCCTTCATCACAGAAAGACGGGTAAGTAAACTTGTTATGTACAAACATATGTACAGCTCTATGCATTGAGATAGGTTACAACTTCAAAGTTGAATAAAATCCGTTCTATAAGGCGCTTTAAAATAATTTTAACAGATATGGAAAGCTTGACTCTTCAACTTTTCCAGCACATGCAGTGAATGTTCGAAAAAAAAAATGGCGCCCAAAAAGTTTTCCGAATTTGAAAGGCTTATGATAATGTCATTTTT
>JAQGAE010004495.1:0-12675 GCA_034696685.1 Julus scandinavius | reverse complement strand
CATATCTTATGGGCTCTTTGTGGGCAGTGGACAAGTAAACGAACTAGTGGCCCTTTCAACGACAAATATTGAAATTTAAGGTAATTTTTGGAATTTCAGTTGAGATTGCCTGATGTTCCTGATGGTGTGAGAATGCCTGACCCTTCGTAAAGGGAGTTTAGTTGGTCAAATAATGTTGTTTTCGCCAAAATGTTGAGATTTTCTCCCCCCTGGAACTACCGTACTATTGGAACCCCTGTTATGCCGGAGGAATAGATTTTGGAAAAGGTACTTGATGTAGAGGCTGGCACGTGATTCGGCGTGGCCTTGGACATTGGCTTTGTTCTGCAAAAACCGAAATTTGAACCTGTCCCACGCGGGAATCCTTTCAAGTTCTGCGGACCACCCCCCAAAATCCTGGTCACGATTACCACTTGGTACCACCTTGCCACTCGCTCGTCATGTTTTGGCACACGAGGGTTTGTGGGCCACCTTCCATCTGCTGGTACTTTGAGCTCCCCCTTATACGCATGCGTCAAGGCTAGTTCCCGCCAATTCAAAGCCACGTCAACACGTGACCCGCATTTTTTTATAACAACAGAAGTTCCTCCCGAGTACCTGCGAGTGAACTTTTAGGGGTTTTTTTCCCGCCTATCTGTGCCTAAAATCGTTACCCCTGGTGGTCGCTGCTCCCCCCACTTTTTGCATAATATGCAAAGGGAGGGAGGTTGGGTGGGGGGAGACACTTGCTGTGACCCAAATATCCTCACCAACAACTAGCCTCTCATCCCATTTTTCACCCCACGGATCTGGTAGAGGGTCATTAAGAGCCCCAGCATTTGAAATCTTAGGCGTAATTTTCAGTCATTTGCGTCTATCTAATTTGAGATTCTTATCCCCTCAGATGAGACCACGGACTTCCGGTTGGGGTGGGCCAGTTGATTTTTGTATACTTTATACGACTTGCGAAATTATAGATTGATATTGGGACGTAACGACAATAACGTTTTCAAAAACAAGGACTAAAATTGGGATAGGATCTCAAAGAAATTACAGGATTGGATAATGGATGTATTCTACAATAACATTTTCAAAAATAAGGGCAAACGTTTGGTTAGGATCTTAGAAAATTACAGGCCTGGATAATGGAACGTATACGGCAATGGAATTTTCAAAACAAGGGCAAACGTTTGGTTAGGACCTCAAAAATGAATAGACTGATATGGAAGGTATACAATAAAATTTGCAAAAATTTGGATAGGACCTAAGAAATTATACAGGCTTGGATAATGGATTTTCGAAAACAAGGGCAAAAGTTTGGATAGGGCTTTAAAAATGTACAGACTGACAACGGAACATTTAAGACGATAGTTTTCAAAAACAAGGACGGAAATTTGGATAGAGGACCTCAAGAAATTACAGGCTGAATAATGGACCATATAGGGTAATAACACTTTCGAAAACAAGGGCACAAGTTTGGTTCGAACTTTTCCTGTTAGCCAGTATTTTGGATAGTTTTGACCTGATCTAACCTGAACCAGAGTTCTGCAAAAAATGAATTTGTTGAAACAATTTACGATGACCATCTTGTTGACTAAAGTCCCATTTTCAAAGAAATGTTTTGGACACCATGGGACTATGGGGATACCTAACAATCTTGCAATTTTGATAATGAACTTTAGGAGTCCTACCAGATTCAAACCATTGTTTGTTGTGATTATGAAGTGCCTTAAAAGAAGGAATCAAAACTGTCATTGGTAGAATAAGCTGGCTGTTGCATGCAAAGGTTTTTTTTTCCCAACAACAAAAGGCCCGTGGTCGTCCTGCTCTCTTCCAACCGGTTTTTTGGAAGACAATAATTACTGGTTCCGCACTGAAAGCAATTTCCCACGCAACTAACTCTCCCGGCAGCCATTGTTGACTGGCTTTCTAAAATGGCTGCCCTCCCTGTTGTCTATCAGTCGTGTTTGGGACTTTTAAAAAAACACTTGGTGCGGATTCTCGCAACAAGACTGTTAGCAAGAAAAATCATGATCATCTTTTAGAAACAAGTTTCTGCAAATTCCTCACCTCACCCCACAAAAAAAACTGGGCACCCTGTATGCGTGGGCGTAACGCGAATGAAGGTTATTATGTTTTCTAATTAAATACTCGGGTCTGCAGGACTAGTGTTTTTAAATCTGATCCTCTTGATGGAGGTTGATGACATCAAGTTGAAATATGTTATCTGTGCATTTTTAACCGCATCTTTCTGTTGGAACGTTTGCCAAAAAAAATTTCGGACAGACCACATACGTAGAGATACACGGTGCAACGAAAGTTGTCTTTTTCAACAATGGTGGTCAACAAGAACTGTTTGCCCTCTGGGGTCACTAGGCCTTCGGCGCCATCACTCCCCACCTTTGGACCAAGAGAAGTTTAGGGAGAAAGTTCCCTGCCAACTATTACCCCATCCCCCTCTTTTCCCCAACCTTGGGGGGAGTTAAAAACAATGATGGGAAATCTTCCTCATGGGTCACGTGGGACGGATTTGGCCAATCAAAATCATCACTAAGATTGCCACGCCTCTAAGAATACTAAGGTCATTTTCAAAAATTTAGCCTACTGACCTACCCACCCTCGCTCATAAAGCTAACGTTTCTGTTAAATGAGAACATTTGCTAAGAATAACTGGGTCAATAAAGGGCTTTAGGGCACATAACCTTGGTTTCTCAGCTCAAAATAGAATTTGACGGTTGTCAAATAGGCCGCTTTTTATGGTGGGATATTTTGGGGGATTTTAACTGCTCATCAACAATGTTTTGTATATTTAAAGCGAACAACTGAATTCTAGTGACACTATCCAGGTTTATCAACTTCACCAACACTGGTTGTTTGTAAATTGGGAAAATATGAAGTACGAATAAATATTCAAAGAAATGTACTATGCTTTTCAAAAGCAATGTTTAAGTCTCATACACTGCTAGACAGCGCACAAATTTGGAAGTTTGTTTTGTTCAAAAATGATGTTTGGAACATTCAAAAGATAATTTATAAAATCTTCAATCTTTTGTAGAAGCAATGTTTAAGCGTCATTCAGTTTGCTGGAGCACACATTTGGAAGTTAACCCTTTAGTTTTAATAGAAAAATATTCAAAACTAGACTTAAATATTCAAATTGAATTTCCTGAATCTGTCATTCTTTGCAAAAATGCAAGTTTACCCTTTTTAAGATAAAATGATCATCGTATGGTATATTCAAATAAAAAATATACAATTAATATTTTAAAAATCAAAACCCGGAAAACTCCTAAAATTCGCCATTCTTTGCAAAGTGCAAGTTAACCCTTTCTAACCATTGTATATGGTACATTCCAATAAAAAAAAATATTTAAATAGTAATATTTGTAACAAATTTTACGAAACCCAGAAAACGCCTAAAATTCGCCAATATTCAGATTGAATTTCTAAATTCGCCATTCTTTGCAGAGTGCAAGTTAACCCTTACTAACACAAAATCATGGTATGGTATATTCAAATAAAATAATATTTAAATAAGTATATTTTAAAACCAAAAATGTCCTAAAATTCGCCAATTCTTCGCCAATGCCAATCTTTGTAAATGTTTAAGCCCCAAACACTGCTGGGTATTCCAACGAGTTTAAATATATTAACCATTTCTATTTTACGTACAAAATACTAGAAACTATAGATACAACTAAAGCAATGTTAAATTCTCACAAATATGACCAAATTGATAATAATAAAGAAAATTAACAATAGCGAAAAGCATTGTAAAATCGAACTTAGAATTTGGTTGTATAGTACAAGTGTTCACATTAGTTCTAAGTTTTGCAAAGTTAAAAGAATACATATATATACATAAAAAAAAATCTTATCTTACCAAAAAGAAGTTGTGTGCATCGTTGCTTGACCACTGCTCATCTATGGAAAAAAGGGTGCCCGTGTTTAAGTGTACCCAACTATATGTGCCTATTTATAGGTCTCAAGAAATAGCCAATGGGCACTGTCACGTGAATCATTGACGCACTCTGGGACATCTGGGACTTTTCGAACCTTTGAACCCAAAGATTATAGCGTAGAAATAGTATAAGCTTAGATTAAGGCATTCTTAGTTTTATTTGGAGTTTGGTATTTTAATTAAAAGGATTAAAAATCCACAATTAGTTGCCAGTTTGGTAGGCTAATTACCAAAGATCCGGAAATTGGCAGTTCCACACATGTCCTCAACATTCGAAATGTTCATATAAATTGAAGCAAACACGGGCACACCCTCTTTTCCATTTAAAATGAAATATTAATAGTATTTCAAGATTTTTAGATGTTTTTGGACAGTTATGTTCTGAATATGTATTGGTGTTATTGTTTTTTCGTATTTTGAAATTTTTTTTGCTAAAATGTTCCAAGCTAAACACGCGGATTTCAATTTGGCCATAATTGCAGGAAATTGGTTAGTTGATATTTACTGTACAAGTATTGTTTTGATACAAAACGGACAGGACTTGGAACATTTGAGAAATTCGAACAATGGTCTTTGATACAAAACTTTTGGATTCTAAAGTCTGGGGATTTGGTAATACGGAACTGCTTGATCGAAACACGTTTATCAAAATGGTCACAAGATGTCCAATGCTAACTCCGAAGCTTTCCATATCTGTAATGTTGCTACATCTCTAGTAAATTAATAACCTAATTACTGTTGATTTTGATTGGCATGATTTAGACATCAAGTACATTCGAGAAAATTAATTATGGGTATCTGATAAATTTTTGACAATATCTGTCATGTTCCATACATGTCTGGAAACACGTGTGTTAATAGATATTAAAACTCTATACAGTATACTGAAAAAAGTGATGGCCATATATTTACATAATGTATTTATTATGTGTTATTTATGTTATGGGACCTGTATGGAGGCAAAGTGGAATGTTCATGTATTGTTCAATATACTATTATTCCAAAAATTAGAATACGGCACATACTGTATGAACATTGTTCGCTGAAAACACGTTTTACTGTTAAAAACGCTTCATTGATGAAACCTTGATTTTTTTTTAAATTTGTTAAAATTTCAATTTTCGAATTTGGAAGTTTGTTGAAGTCGCCTTTTTCTGATTATTAAGTTTATCGACGCTATGAATTTGTGACCTGGAAGTTGGTTGAAACCACGAATTTTTGATCTGGAATTTTTTTTTAAACCACGTTTTTCCTATCTGGAAATTTGTTTAAACCACATTTTTTCTGATTAAGGAGATTATTGTCGCTGTGAATTTGTGATCTGGAAGTTTGCTGTAACTACTGAATGTGGGGCCACATGGCAACTATCTTCCATGTACAGTATGTCTAGAAACATTCATACGTATGTGACATTTTCCACTTACTATGTTCGAAAACATTTGTATATCCACATAAATGTAAGAAAGAAAACCTACATCTAGTTTATTCTTAGATGTACTATGAAGATATTTGGGCATTATCTCAGATGTATGGAGCGATTTGGACTTACATTACTCATGTATGTTTATTTATGGACAAAAATGCTGTATATGGGGGCCATATGTGATGATTTCTGATGTATACAGTAGAACCTGTCTAAATGCATACGCTTGGGACCGGTGAAAAATATGCTTTTAGACAGGTTCTTTATACACGGGTTATCAAGTCGGGACCTGAACATATTATACATTTAGAGAGGCGCACTGCCCGGAGACTAATTGTCAAGTGTAGTCATAGTCCATGAGAACATATGCAGCTATTATCAGATTTTTACGGACTGACGTCATTTCTTTGTTTTGCTTTTTGTGTGGAATACAGGTTCTACTGGGATTTTCCATATATAGTTTCCCAGGAGGAGCATGTGCCATATTTGCAAATTGTGCTATTGTTCCTTTTGCTCAATATAGCACCAATCTCCCAAAATATGTAAAAAAAACTAATCTATTCCATCCATGGAGTTAAGAAAAGGTCATTCAAGGTTCTGATTTCCAATATTTCTTGGAAGTAAAGGCTGCTTTTAAAACTTGGAGAAGCCCTTTGGTATGCTGTGCTACATTTTTTTGCAACATTTAAGCTTCCACCAAGGGACATGAAGTATTTTGGTGAACTTTTGTGACAGTCAGATAAGAACACTGACTATCTTATCTGTAATGTCAGAGAAATGCCGATCTGTGTTTGTTTGTGTGGTTGGGAAATGGAATCAAATCCAAAACTGATGTTTGGATTCTGCCATGCTGAACTCTGGTGTTGTAGCAAGGCGCATAGCATACCGGTTTTCGGACATACTTTATCATGAGAATATCATGCCTTTATATTACCATGTATCATAAATTTTCTACATGGAAGTTCACATACAATATTTTCAGACAAACTACACGTACATATATACATACATATGTACATGAAAATATAGAATATGGCACATATTGCTATTTACCATAGTTTAAGGCCATAATCATAAGAAAATTAAATTTATATAGATTAAGACACTGAAACCTAAGGCCTATATGCCCTAGTTTAGGTCAATAATATCATCGCTATATGTTGATTTTAAGCGATAAAAATCATTTTTACCCATAAAAGATCATAATGTATACAAATGTGATCACGTACATGTAGTATGTATGTAGTATATGCCCATACTATGCAGTATTTACATACATGCATGTGCACTTCCCATTTTCTGTTTCATTAATTTTTAAAGATCAGTGAAAAAGGGGAAACCAGAAGAAATGTCTGCAGTCCCTCGAGAAAGTCGGAAATTATACCTTAATTTGTGTTTAAAAACACCAATTTTATGCTGGAAATTGCCCTTTAAGGTCATGGCCCATATTTTGGAAATGTAGTAGGTCTCAATTGGGACCACATTGGAAATGTTTTAGGCCTTGTAGGTCATACTTTACAGCGCAGTATGTGATGTTTATCAGAAAACAGTAACAATTTTGTGTCAATTAGAAAAAATAAACTGAATTCATTCCGTGGAAAAATGTCGTGTAATTGGTACCGAGACGAGTGCTTGGAAATTTATGGGATGGGTCTTTGTATGTTCTAACAAATTTTCTGTAACCCTAATAAAAAAAAAATAAAAAAAAATTAAGGACGTCTATGAAGGAAGGGGGTTCAGGGCTAAAATGGGCAAATTGTGGACCGGGGTCAATTTTTTTAAAGAATTTCGGCGACGTCCTTTTTGAATGGCCCCTATTAATATTATACTATTTTGCACGACAAGGACATCATTTTGTCATGTCCTCACCTTTTCTGGCTATTTAGTGTCATTTTTTTTTTATAATAACAGATTAACCTTTATCAGCAATTCAATATTTGTAGTGGAGGTTGACAAGATTTCGAAGAAGCAGTTTAGATCTAATTTCCCTTGACAGGAAATTGTCCTAATCAGTGATTCATGTGGATCATGTGGGACTCTAATTAAAGTTTGGATGCGGGCTTTATAATTTATTATTTATCAGTACCGAATTTGATCACCGTGTCGCTGTATGCAAATGAAGTCCATTTTTTGTGTGGTTTTTATGTGTGGCGGCAGGTTTCGTTATTTGCCATAGGGGGTCCTCGACGTCTCTGGTAATCACCATTATTCGAAAGGGGTTGTAAATTGATGTTGATTTATCGTTATTATTGGTTTAATGAAGTTATTCTGTTTGTTCGCTAATTACTTTTGTTGGGTGTGTTAGAGGGCCTAATTGCGAAAAAGGAGAAGCTTGACGCTTGTTTTTATTATTGTTGTTGTTGGTGGTGGTGCTGATTTTTTCATGATCACAGCAACATTTTTGGCTACTGCTTGGTCTTCAACAAGTTGTGTTCAGAACCACCTGTTCCAATTTTTCAGATAGCTGAACAGCCTCATACAACTGGAATGTCATTCCAGTGCTGTCTTCGTCTAAGTGAACACTTGTTTGTAGTTGTTTCACTACTATTTCGTATTTCGATGTTTTTTGTAAACAATCTGCTTCCTGGACACAAACGTACCCATTGACAATTTTAGAGCTTCATGGAGCTCCATTTTGATCCTCCAAAAATTGGTAAGATGTGAGTAAAACACCCAACAGCCCCTTTCTCAATATTAAATGACAACTTGTTTTAGATTTTGTGCACTACAGTGTATCAAATGTCTCCGTATCTACGTTGACATGCCATGACACTTGACACCTTAGTCAAACTTTAAGATATCTTGGAACTTCTTATACCATTCAAATTGTATACTATGGCAATATCGCCCATGTATGCCTGAAAAAATGCATGGCCATACTGTACATGCCATTTTATGTCGTTTTCGGCATATATTTAAGAAAACATGGACAAATGTTTAACAATGTCCATGCATCTAGTACATAGGAGTAAAAATTCTACAGTCCATATTTGCGAAATTCTGTTGTGTATGTTCAGACATGCCGAAGGAGAATATCACACATATTTGAGATATAAAATGACATGCATGGTCAACTTGTTTTAGGTTTTGTGCACTACAGTGTATCAAATGTCTCCGTATCTACGTTGACATGCCATGACACTTGACACCTTAGTCAAACTTTAAGATATCTTGGAACTTCTTATACCATACAAATTGTATATTGCAATATCGCCCATGTACGTAGTATAGTATGCCTGAAAAAATGCATGTCCATGCATGCCATTTTATGTCGTTTTCTGCATATATTTAAGAAAACATGGACAAATGTTTAACAATGTCCATGTATCTACATAGGAGTAAAAATTCTGCAGTCCATATTTGCGAAATTCTGTTGTGTATGTTCAGACATGTCTAAGGAGAATATCACACATATTTGAGATATAAAATAACATATACTACATGGGCTTATCAAATTTGTCCAATCTGGTTATTTGCAAAATTACGGATATGACTCGTACAGGTATATTTTGAAATTGTCATATGAATGCATGTTTCTAGACTTGCAGAATGTTAAAGCTATTTGCGTATAAGACCTGATATAGCCTAATATACGTAATTTTTCCACTCTACATCTTTTGATATTAGTTCACTGACCACTATTGCATGTTTTGGTCAACAGTGTTCTGGCCAACAGTGTTTTGGTCCCCCAATCTATAGCTCGGTACCCTGTGCATTTTCAATCCACTTGCAAACAGTATGACAAACAATAAACACAACATGAGGCCTGCAGATGCTTTAGTCCTTTACGACATGTATGTAACCCAATAGGAACGACGTCTGTCTACGCTGAGGACACGTGACCTTGTAATAGCCACATTATCAATTTCATTAATGGCAACTGTTGCAATACGACACCGAATCATTCACCTTTTGGTGTCATGCGGTGACGTCAGGTCAATGATGTGACGTTCAATATAACATTTGCTCAATCCGGTGACGTCACCGTTTTCACTTCCAAGAAATGGGAAGAGCTTCGTTTATTTCAGCAGTCTGAATGTTGCGTAAATAAGGGCTAGTCAACTTCTAAAGATGTATAGGGTGTATGACAAGTTTTGAACACGTTTTGCAATTGTTTTCCAATAATTTCGGACACCCTGTAGTGTCACTATTGTGGTCATAGTTTCGGACACTTTGTAGTGTGTCCATAGTTTTGAGCACCCTGCCTCTAGTATGTGTACTGGGTGTCCATAGTTTTAGGCACCTTGCATGGTGACATCCTAGCTGATGTGTCTTAATAGTTTCGGACACCCTGTAGTATAAGGGTGTGTCCATTATTTTGGGCACCTTGCATGGTGTCCTTGGACGGTTATATCCTAGCTTTTGAGTCTCAATGGTTAATTCGGACACCCTGTAGTGGATACATAACAGTAGTATGGTTTATGCATGGTTGATTAAACACCTGAGAATGTGAATATACAGGTAGTATGCAAAACATATTTGGGAATGTAGGGATAGAATATGGTTTTGTTGGCTACATTGAAAGAACTTCAACTGGTAACACTGGATTTTTATATTCTGTTTGTTTACAGCTCGTGTCAGTTCATTAGTGAGTTTATCAACGTGACACAGTGGTGACAATAGTAGTTTTCCTGTATCCAAATTCAACAAGAAGTTAACGTATTCCTAGAAGACAGTACGAATGCATTTTACTGGTGAGCCGCTTCGGTATGTAAAGTAGTTTTCTGGAAACTGTTAGAGTGAAGTTGATGAAAAAATTTATTTTATTTGTTGTTGGCAATTTGAAGTATGCATAGACAAGGACATAGGCATAGACATAGTACAGTGGAACCCCGATTTTACGTTGTCCGTTTCGTACGTTATCCCGCTTCCTACGTCATTTTATGCTGGTCCGTGGAAATTGCCTATATTATTTGTAACCCCGATTTAACGTTTTCCCGTTTTGTAGGTTTTTTACCGCTGGTCCTATGAGAAACGTAGAATCGGGGTTCCACTGTATTTACATAGACAAGGCTGTACAGCCAAAGACTATAGCCGACTAGGCTAAGCAGTCAATAAAGACTATAGCCAACTATAGACTGAGCAGCAAATAAAGATTATACCCGACTAGGTTGAGCAGCCAATAAATATACTATAACCGACTAGGTTGAGCAACCAATAAGACTATAGCTAAAGCCAAAGACTTTCCAGGTGGAACCAAATATGGGCCATGTATGGCTTATTCCAAATATGGGTAGACCAGAAATTCGACACCTGTATATAAATGGCCAGATATGTCCATGTATGGTCATAATTACCCTCATTTGGCCAGATAAGACCACAATATAAAATTCTATAAGAGAATCCAAAAGTTTCATTAAATGTAAAATAACACTAAATGCAAAATTGATTTTGTAATGTAGGGCCTTGAGATACACTGGTAAGGCCATATCTCATATATACATACATATATGTATGTATGGCTTTCATAATCAATATTTTATGAATCATGTACTATGGTTCATCAGTTGCTAATTAATGACAATATGCTGTTACACATGGCTTAGTATGGCTAATAAATGATTAATCAGTTGCAAAATAAAGCACATAACATATCGCCCATCATTTGTCAAATATAGCTCATACTTGGCTAATATGGCCCATGCATGGCCCTTCAAAGGCCAAGTATGGTCCATACATGGCTATGTATATATGGACCACACATGTCCATGTACGTATGGACCATGCATGTCCATATACTATAACTTTTCCACCGGAGTATAGACGACCAGGCGCAATAGCAAAAGTCAGTGCCTATTGTCATCTGTTTGAAGGTGCCAAAACAGCTAGCCAAGGCTGCACAGCCACTTTTAATCAGCTGTTTTTGAAATGGCATTGGCGGCATATTTACTTGTTTGAAACCAAATGAGTTTATGAGATCCCAGGGGATTTTTAACGACCTCGGATATTTTAGAAAGAAATCTTTGATATTTGCCGGTATTCTCTTTGATATCCGACAAACGTTAAATCTGCATGGTATACACCGAATAAATATTGGGTTTTTCTGTCATTGCAAATTGTAAGTCCAAAGTCGTTGTGTGGACTCAGTCACAGTCGATTATCACGATAAAATATTAGGGTCAATTTTTTCTTCTCCACTTTTTATGAACTAGTGCACTGAGTTGTGCATTGAAAAGAAAGCACTAACAATGGCCGCCGAGAGTACCACCAATTGTTATCGTTGTAGTGTAAAAAAGAACTACAACAGTCAAGGTTCATGGACCAGAAAGTTACTTATGCGTTAAATAACAGCAGTTTTAAGGTCATCGGACGCTTTCAAAGCAACTTTCGAGGTAATCTAGGATTGTAATTTACTTCTCGTACAGGGTGGCTTAACAATATGATGGCATAATACATACCCTTATCTACATTTATTAACAGTCAGTACTTGAAGCCATTGAATCAATTCAATTTATTCCTAATTGACTCAAAATTGTTACTGTTTTCTGTATGGAAAGGTGTTTAGAAAACTTTAGAAAAACGGTTAACATTGGTATATTTTTAAGATAAAAATTGCCTACTGAGCGGTAAGGGCCTACAAGGCCTAAAACATGGTCCCCAATTGGGACCTAATACATTTCCAATATAACCCTTACTAACTAAAGCATTTCTAGGTTAGTTTGCAAGATTTCAAATTTACCCACTGCGTGGTCAAGTGTACTATGTATGACCGGCAAGGCCTAAAACATTTCCAATGAGGCCCCAATTGAGACCTACATACTAGCATATGTACGTAGTTCCTAATAATCCTAGGGCAATCTGTGCATGGTGTATTCAATAGAACGGTTTTTTTCTTATCATTTTCTGTATCTTTTCCTGACATTTCCAGTCATAGGAAATGCATGTTTGCTAAAGTTCCTACATAAATTTGAAAAGTTAGTCATAATTGCAATTACCTTGAATTTTTATTTCATTTTTAATGAACTTAACGATGTCGACATCCGTTTATTCAATTAAAGCAAACTGATAGGAAATTGCATGTTCATAATATGGTGACGTCAGAAACCAGCTTGTTTCAGAAATTTATAGAACGGTGAAATACCTCATTTACGTAAAAAATCCCTCGATGTTCATATAACTGTTAAGCTGGATCACAACCCTATCACTTTCAATGGGTGAAATTTTAAAACGCAATTCCAGCCAAACCAAAAGAGATTAAATAAAAATAAAATTTTTCTAAAATAGCTTGATAAATTAGCAACGGTATCACTTTTTCGTTTTTCACTTTGAGCTGGTAGATTTTTTTAAAATTAATAAACAAGTTTGAAAAATG
>JAQGAE010004494.1:0-12676 GCA_034696685.1 Julus scandinavius | reverse complement strand
ATGCCAAGGACCCCTTTTTTCTTCTGTTCATGTCTTAAATTAAACGTTGCCTGTGGTTTAAGGACTGTTACTGGAACTATTATGCTGTACTGTATTAAATGTATTATATTATGTAATTAGTAAGTTAGCGTTTTGTAGACGAAAGCCATATTTGAAAAACTGTGAATCATATTGGATATATTTCAAGTTTTGAGGTATATTGTGAGGTGATTTTTATGAAATGGTGTGTGTTCATACGTGTGGTGAATTTTGTACAATGAATAGATTATCCTTCTGGTTAGTCATACTATAAAATACGGTATACTATGTAACATGCCCAGTATACCCTTATGATCCCATATGAAAAATGTGTACTGTGGGCATGAACGGACAACGTAACTGTACTTACCACGTTTTATAAATTCATATTCATATATGAACAACTAAAATGTCCATCCATTCAAACTATGGGAAAAAAAAATTTATTCATTATAAGTTTTATCCTATAATTATAGACTTATAAATTTCTTAGAACAGCTTTGTTGTTATCCTGCAAGTTTGATGACCTGTTCCGCTTTGAGTCACTTGAATCCACACCTGAAACCAACTGGTCTTCCTTGTGAAAATTCGTATTAAGATATCAGACAAAGTCTCCGTATAAATATTTACTATTTTACTTACTTTTACCCAAAAAATCGATCATAATATAAAATATTAACTCTATAAAAAGAAGGTCAAAATGGAATTCTCGTGCCGAAATAGAATTCTCGTGCCAAAATGGAACGTCCGCGCGTGCATTGTAACAAAACGGAACAATGCAAAAGAGCGGTAAATTTAAATTTCAAATGTATTTTAAGTTTGGATTGAAACATTCCCCTTGACAACAATACGCGAGACTTTGCAACGTCGTATGTTTTTGGCACACGGGGGTTAGACGTGGTAAACAACATTTTCTTGCTGCTGTTGCTGCTGTTTGAGATCTACTTTTAATGCCCTTTTCTTGTTGAATTCTAGTATGTAGTGCTGCATTTTTGGGATTGTATAAGTAATGTGTTTTTGCTTAAAAATCTGTTTTTTACGAATTTTTGTGTTTGTTTTGTTGTTGTTTATATTTGTGTCCATTTGAGGAACATGTTTGCACAATAAACACGAAGCTACGCCGTATTCCGCGTTTTCAACGTTCTTCTATTTACCTTTCTACATATTGTAAAGTGAAGGAATGTTTGATAATATGTACGTATATTTTATGTTTTTTTTCATGTAGTAATGGCAACCGCTTGAGCTTCGCCAGATTGAACTTTTAGATCCAGACTAGACGTATTGATAAGACTACTCACTCTCGAGATCTTAAGCCAATAAAGTCGAGGAATTTCAACTAAAGTATTTTTCTTCGAATTTTCTCGTTTAGTTTTCACGGAATCGCCTATTTAATCACTGCTTCCACTTTTATTCAGTTTGACACGCATGCGCAGCGTGGATTTCCAGAAAAGATATCACTTGTTTTTTTAAACAAAATATTACATTGTGTGTGCTACTAACACATTAGGGGTCTTGGACTGCAATTTTTTAATGTAGATATCTGGCCATATCTGTCTGGAAATTATTCCTTTGTAGTTACTCCGTATGTCTGGAAAATAACAAAATGTCTGAACACATTATAAAGGTATATTATCTGCAATTTTATTAATGCCAACATATCAGGATTTTGTATTTTATGGCCACTTTATATGACCATACTTGACGTGATATGGAAATATGCTCCGAAATATTATCTGTTGTGTTTTGTATGTGGCATTACATTACTTAGGCAATCTAAGCAGCTCAAAAGGCTGGAATGGTGTAGTGCACTTATGGCATTCCAACCGCCTATAGCTGTTTAGCCACCTCTTATTCCTGGATCACTGGTGTTTTATATTAAGCATCCTCCATTGATTTCATAATGTAGCAACATTGATTATCGCCATTAGCCACCGATGAATCTTTTTCAAATGTGTTATTTAAATGGATGTTCATTATAAATTCTTTAATATTTTTCTGGTTGAGGAGGGAAAATGGCATTATCATCCACCATGACCACCGCTGGTGAACATCGATTTATGCAACAGTAATTATGTGACGTCATCGAGACGCTTGGCTTTGTGGTTACTGATCGGGAAGACAGCTTCTGTGGTTTTCCACACACATTTCGGGAGCATTTCTTTCAATTTCTTAATTAAATTAATGGGAATTTTGTTAGTATTATACTATCGATTTGGAATACACTACTTGTGGGATACATACTTGTACGTTAATGTACCAACTTGAAGATTAAGTTCCACCTTTTGAAGTTTCTTCCAGGTCCCTTAATCTTTTAAAGTCTTTCCTTATACCCATAAAGAGGCTATGAATAGTTAGGGTGTTGTTAAAGTTTGCATCGCCATCTTTTTGATAGCTGTTGCTGAACATTTGCTAAAGAATAACATCATTTCTTTGGGAATAGTTTTAGGCAAGCATTGGTCTTTGATTTTTTTTTGTAAGTTTTTGCATAAATTAATAACATTAGCCGATGGAGTTGAGGACTTTCATTCAATAGCAACCCCGAGTTTTAGGGTGATCTTAAGTTTCAGATTTCATAACTTTTTACCAGTTTTGATATTAGTATAAACAAGCTTCGATATCCATTCTTCTATGAAAACGTGAAAAAAGATAAAAATGTTAAAACGCAATTTTTCTTCAGTAAAAATACGAATTTTCTGCAGTAAAATTGCATTTTTCATGATTAGAAATCCTATTTTTCTGCTTTTATCTCTTTAGCTCTTGCAATATTAAAGCAGTTTGAGCTGGTCGTGAAAATTTATTTTAAAACCTGGAAAAGTCGAATATTTTAATTGTGGGGAACCCTGTACTCAGGTATTTGTTTTATTGCACGTGCGAGTGTTCTGTGTTTGCTTTGCACGTGTCCGCGTTCTTTTTGGTGGCGTCATCGCACGCGCTCTTCGGCGTCATAGCACGTGCTGGCGTTCCGTTTTTAACGTTCTCTTTTTTGTGTGTGTGTTCTTTTTTCTGGAGTTTTTGGATTTTGTAAGATTTATTTAAATATTCGGCTCGTTTTTACGAGTAAATATTAAGTAAAACCACACACGAGTATGGATAATGTGTGTGATTTTTAACTACTAATGTGCGCTACGAAGAGCCCATTGGATTTACGCTTGACAAGTCATTCAAACTCCCGGGATAACACAAGGTATGCGATGTTTTTTCCGAAAACATCCTTTGCTGCCATTTTTTTCCCTCCAACTTATTCTATATATTAACAATATGGTTTAACCCATTTAATGTATTGTGATAATTGTTTATATCATGGTGTTAGGAGCCTTGAAAATAAGGATAGTTTGTAAATGTGCTTTAATTTTTAGCACCTGTTTAACAATTTTTTTCATGGAATTCGTGTTAATCACTAGTTGATGCTGGAATTTCTTATCCGGATAGAGCAACTTTTCGTTAATCAAAATCCGATATCAGCCAAAATTTGTGAAAATCAAACAAAATTTGATGTTAATTTAAATCAAACAATCGCTTTTGAAAATTAAACAAAATGTGTTATAAAACTCCAAATCTGTTATGAAAATCAAATATGATAAAAACCAAACCTAATCTTGTATAAAAATCTAACAAAAATTTGTAATGAAACTTAAAAACAAAATCCTACGAAATCTGTTATAAAAATCAAACACAAACTTCAGTAATTTTTCCAAAATCTTCGGAAAAATATTGTGATAATTAGTCTTGAGAGAAGGGCTTCAAAAAATTTAAAGAATGAACCTTGAAATCTTTGAAATATGCTTGAATTTTTCGTTAGCAACCCTTTATTTTATTTGAAAACATTTTATATTTACCCGTTTGGTTTTCATACAGACATAATTTCATAGTCTAATGCCTAAAATATGTATTACGTAAATTTTTGTCCCAGTTCCAAGAAAATATAATTACGTTTTAGGTTGGCATGTAATTGGTTTAAAATCACGCTTTTCTCACACAAGCGTGTGTTCACTTTGATGTTTTCGTGTTTTGTCCATATTTCAGTAATTTTCGTTTGATACCGTTTAAGGTGTGGGTGTGGGGGAAACAGATTTTATATATCCCCTAACATACGGATATATACGTGTTTTTTTGTTGTTATGTGACGTACTAAAAATGCTCGCAGTTGGAAACGAAATAATGAACCGATCATTTTTGTTATTTTTTGCGTGCTGATATTATTGACAGTAATTTTGGAAAGAAAAATGGCCGTGGTTTTATGTGGAAAATAACATTGTGTGTGGACATATGCCGTTATTACACGCATTACTGTGGCTTAGATAGAAAAAAAATTGCATCGCCTTTTCATCAACGTTGCGGGGGGTTAAAAAATAAATTGCAACGGCGATGATGATTTGGGGGAGGGGTTTTCATATCAATTCAACAACGTGGCTTCTCATTTAACAACGTTTTATCTCCTTTGAAATAGTGACCCAAATCACGATGAATATCACTCTTGTTGTTGTTTGTGTTGAATCGATTACAAATGTATCTATAATCTTAAAATAGGGACTTTGTTGTATATTTAACTTTTATAGGTTTAATCTACTTTGCTAATGTCAAAATTTAGCTGTATTAAAATGCTAAATTTGCGTGAATAAATTGTCCTTCAAATGAACAGATATGGGCCTTCAAAGGATAGATATGGGGTCTCGGTAGACAGATAAACTTAGATATGGTCCTTCGGTGGACAGATATAGGTCTTTGATGAACAGATTTGGGCCTTCGATGTACAGATATGGACCTTCAAAGGATAGATATGGTATCTCAATGGACATATATGGGCATTTGATGGACAGAAATGATCCTTCGTTGGACAGATATGGTCCTTCGATGGGAATATATGGTCCTTCAAAGCACAGATATGGTCCTTCGATGGACAGATATGGGCCTTCAAAGGATAGATATAGTATCTCAATGGACAGATATGGGTATTTGATGGACCGATATGGGGCCTTTAAAGGACAGATATGGTATCTCAATGCACAGATATGGGTCTTTGATGTACAGAAATGATCCTTTGATGGGCAGATATGGTCCTTCAAAGGACAGATATGATCTCTCAATGGACAGATATGGTCAGGTATAGTTTTTCGATGGACAGTTATGGGCCTGCAAAGGACATATCGTCTCTCAATGGTCAGTTATGGTCCTTCGATAGACAGATATGGTCCGTCGATCTATAGATATGGGTCTTCAAAGGATGAATATGGTCCTTCGATGGGCAGATATGGGCCTGCAAAGGACATAAGGTCTCTCAATGGCCAGTTATGGTCCTTCGATCGACAGATATGGTCCGTCGATTTATAGATATGGGCCTTCAAACGACAGATATGGTCTCTTAATGGTCAAATATGGTCGTTCGATGTACAGATATGGGTCTTTGATGGACAGATAGTTCTTCAGATATGGTCCTTCATGGTAACAATTAGTTTAATGCTCCTTTATTGAGTCTCTGTAAAGCACTTCAGGTGTTCTATAGTTTACCAAAGGCTCGATACTGAGTCTAGTTTAAAATAATCGATCAATGGTTCCTTTTATTTAACCTTTGTAGAAATTCAATATGAAACCTTGTTACAAATTATTATAAAACTATTTTCATTTTGATAGAAGCTCTATAAAGCACCTCAATTTCACTGGAAATTTGTTTTTGATATCGTGCGATAGCATGATGTTTTCATGATTTATTTGAATCCATTTATTTTTTTTAATAAGCTAATGATCCATTTTAGTCACACGTGTTTGATTCAGCGTTAATGACACTATTTTGAAAACGCCTGTTCTTAAATCTATTTTCATCCGTACATTTCAACTTTGAAATCCGATATTGCGTGCGAACGGAAAAAAATAATAATTTAAGTATGTATTCCTGAAAATAGTTTCTCGTCGGAAGTAGAATCAAATGAGGTATTTTACATATTTTATGTAACATGAAATACACATTTTCCACCCCTAAATTTGTATTGCTTAAATTGACTTTGTCTGGAAATTTTCGTTAATAATAAAAAATGTTTATAATTTTTTTTTATAAATATTGTGGAAAGCATTTGTGTGAGATTTTGAAATTGAGCATTGAAATTGTAAAAAATAAGCCTTAAAATCCTTGAATATGCTTGAATTTTTCCAGAAAATATTCAGGAAAATAAAGAGGCTTTTTGCAAAAACTGGGTGTACAGGGGACTTGAAAATCGAGAAATATGCTTGAAATCTGACTAATTTGACTAATGTTTTTGGCAATTATTTTTGTGAGGTGTTGATGTGCTTTGAAATCCTTGAATTTTCCTCAGCAAATATACTAGATATCTTCATATGCACATCTCATGTTAGATTCGTAAACAAGAGTGTAGATTTGTGTTTTACGTAATATCTCTAAATGTGCTGGTGGCCTTTTGACCTTTTTGTCTGTCTTTTGACCAAAGGCAGAAGGCCTTGGTCCATTCCGCATTAATAAGACATCCATTGAGGTTTGTTTCGTTTCTTGTCAACATGAAGGCTCGCTGTCCAAACAGATTACTTCGGACGCAGCAATAAATAATGGTCAGTCCTAAAATCAATAAATACAAAAATCCATTTGAATGAGACTTTTCTTCCTAAGACGGAGAGGAGGAGAACTTTTTCTCCTAAAATACAATCCTGAGAGCTCTTGCCCTATTTTAAATCGTAGTCGTGGACACCTTAAGAGGCCCTTTAAATCAACATTATCTCATGGTCATTTGGCCACCTGTCGCTCAGACCCTGAATTAGCCATCTGTGTCTTCTTTTTTATTTCAACCATCCTCCTCAACCTCCTCCTTCCTCATCATCCTCATCCCCCTCCTCATCCTCATCCTCATCCTCATCCCATCATCATCCTCCTCCTCATCATCCTCCTCCTCATCATCCTCCTCCTCATCCCCATCCTCCTCTTCATCATCCTCATCCTCCTCCTCCTCATCATCATCCTCTTCATCCCCATCCTCCTGTTCATGAGTTCATCCTTATCCTCCTCTTCATCCCCATCCTTATCTTCATCTTCCTGTCCTCCCCAATGTGACAACTCGTCGTCCTTGGAATCAACTCGGATTTTCGGACGCCATATTGCCTGTTATTTTTCTTGAAATTGGATCTTCTCCTATTTCCGGTCAACTCATGTTTGGTCCGATTGATTTTGACCCAAACTGGCCGGGAGAAGGCGATCTCAAATATCACCTAAATTGGCCCCTGGAATACCGTTGCATTAAGCTGGATGTGTTTTTGACGTGTGTTTTTTCTTACCTGACTCCAAGTCTTTGCTCTCCAATTTAAGTATTTTTTTTTCTTTTTTGAAAGAACCATATCTTATAAAAAAAATTCCAGTATCAGGACTTGTCGTAATAACATCTGAACTCGCAGTGATTGCCTACTCTCGATTCTGACAAAGGCATTTATTGAAATGTCGACAAGTTAGGGGTTTTAAAATCTTAAAGATGGTACTGGGGATTTGTAACTGTTTAGGGAAATTGAGGATCCACATCTTGTTAAGAATGTTATCTTAAATTGATGGGCTTATTGCAACAATGTGATTTACCACACATTTCAATATTGTTCAGGAGAGCGTTTTTGAAGTTTTAAAAAAGTCCATAATTTTATTGGACGATCCAATTAACAATTGTTTATGTTATCATAATCTTTCAACATAATAGGCACCCCTTCCAACATTCAGAATTCAATTTAATCCTGAAGAATATTTATCACAAAATTTCTGTGGTGAAAAAATAAGTAAAACGCATAATTACTGCAAAATTATGTTTCACTTTTAATGTTTAATAATTATTTTTGTTTAAATTTGTGCACCATATTATGATGTCAACATGATCATAAACTTTTCTGGCAAGACTTTGATAAGCCACATTTAATAATAAAATGACTAAGACACTGTATTTTCTAATGGATCTTGCTCAAAATAGAAACGGGATAGAATCTTATCTAGAGCTAACATTTAAATAAATGTCCTTAACTTTTATATTTAGGCTTGCTTTCGATTTTGGTTGGGGTATTTCTTAAAATGTAAATTAGTTAGTTGCTCTTGAAAATTATAAAATTAAGAAGGGGATTTGTAGGTACGTTAGTGATAATTTGTGACTATTTTACGAGTTTTAAGTTTTCTATTATATAGTCTTTGTAACAAAAATAGTTTATAGTATTTTAACTTGACCACTAATATTTGGTTGAGCCTTTTTGGAGACAACTTTGAGAATTACCTGAAATAAGAAAATTGATCGAAATGAAAGTTTTAATGTCACCTAACACTACACAAAATATAAGTGTGGTATTTGAAAAATGTTCCCATTTTCAGGTAATTCATTCAAATAAAACTTTGAAGACTTTTTGTAAGAGTGATTATAAAAGAAAAACCGAGATGAAAAATGAGTTTTTATCGTGTTTTGTCACTTAAAGGCATGGGAATTCCCCCCCATTTATTCTCGAGTGCCATTTATCCTTAAATGCTGTTTTTTTTTGTTTAGCTATTTTTGGGTCATAAGTGAGACTAGGAATGTCCAGCTATTTTTCCTTCATCCTTGTTGCACTTAATTTACTATATTCTGGATGGGGGGTGGAAAAGTAAAGTGCTTTTTTTTGGAGTTGGGGAATGTCCATTTGCTGCTGGCGTTCATTTCATTGCCCTTGAGCCACTGATGCAGTTGAGGAATTTAATAAAAAATAGTTTTATTCAATATCTTTTCATCCCTCGTCACACACTTAAACGTATAATGGCAAAATATATCATCGAGGATTTTGAATTGTTGGTTACTCAAAGCCAACAGAAATGTACTTCTTTCGCCACTTGAACTCGTAAAAAGAGGATATGATGAAAAAAAAGTGACCAATGGACATCTTCTTTGTCCATTCGCATCTTTACTCTTTTTATGTGGCTTCATCGTATTTCATCTTCAATTTTATTCTTCGTCATTCTCCAATAATTGATTATGAAAATAATTCAGTCTACTGGTTATCGAGCTATATTTTCACTTACTCAAAATTCCCTTTGATGGACTGAAACCCACCCACCCCTCCTTTTTGTTTTACTGGTTTTGTACAGTTTGATCGTATAATTTTTTGTTTTTCTTTTTTTATCTTGTTTTGTTTCTCAAATTGGGGTCTTCTGAGAAATCTCAAATTGTTAAAATACAGACGAAGAAGATAGCTAGTGGTCCTAAGATCCACAAGTTCCTTACATGATAATTTGGATGGGTTCCTTATAAACAACAACAGCTCTTAATGGTCCTTGCTAATTTCGAAGTAAATTTTTGGGAAAGTCTCCAAGGAATCTTAAATTAGCCTGTATGTTCCAATGTGGTTTTTTTATCATACAGGGTTCCCCCAGACCTGGAAAACCTGAAATAGTCAGGGAAGTTGGAAAGACCTGGAAATGTTAGGGAAAAATTTGAACGGGATTTAAAATCCGATTTTCTGTGCTAAAAATGCAATTTTTGTCCAGTAAAATACGAATTTTCCGCAACAAAAATGCAATTTTTCGGGAATTTTCCTGCAGTAAAAATCTGACTTTTATGTAAAAATATGAATTTTTTTCAGTAAAATTGCATTTTTCGGTATTAAAAATCAGATTATTTTTCTTTAAAAATCCACTTTTCTGTAGAAAAAATGATGCATTTTTTCTGGAATAAAAATCCGATTTTCCTGCAGTAAAAATCTGATTTCTGTAAAAATATGAATTTTTTGCAGTAAAATTGCATTTTTCAGGATTAAAAATCCGATTTTTCTGCTTTTATATTTAGCTCTTACAATATTAAAGCAGTTTGAACTTGTCAGGGAAATTTTTTTTAAACCTTGAAAAGTCAGGGAAGTTATATATTTTATTTGTGGGGGAACCCTGTCATGAAAAATGTAATTTATGTTCTGCATTGCCCAAAGTTTTTTTTTATTTCAATTTTTGTTAACACCTTATGGGTATGTTTGAATGGGTCCTTGGTATGCAACAGTATAATTTGGGGTCCTTGATAATTTTAAATTAAAGGAAGTAGTTTGTATAAGTTTTCTGTGAAAGGGTCCTTAGACTGCATTGTCCAAAATGTTTTTATGATTTATTTCGGATGGGTCCCAGATAAGCAACGCTCTTAGGGACCCTTGTTAATTTTGAAATAAAGGAATTTATTTTGTGAAAAGGGTCTTTGGAGACCAAAGTTTTCATATTGCATCTTTATTTCCTATGTTTATATTTTTATTCCGGATAATGAGGCCCCATCAGGGAATATTAAATGATGTCCTATTATTCGGCATGCCCCATTATAAAGTCACTTATGGGGCTTATGTGCATTGTTAGGTCCTTGCTTATCAGTCCCTAATACTCCTAATTGGTCACATTTTTCCAAATGGACTGTATCTTTATCTTCTTATGTCCCAGTGATCTGTTGTTTCTAATAGCCAGTGGTCCTATTATCCATAATGCACTTATTATTGTTGAAAATTGTAAAACTTTTGTCTAATATATGTATTTTTCATTTTTTTTATAGGTATGTCTAATTTTATTTTCTTTATGATGGGATCTTCTTTGACGTAAATTTCTGGTGAGTTTTGAATTTTTGAAACAATGTTCAAATCTTCACGTTGTCCAGTTTTACAGTTAAGTTTTTTCTCATGTATTTATCAGTGGGTGGGAAAATTTTTTTTTTGAAAAACTTCGGCCCTCTCTATAAGTGTCGTGGATCAAAATCCATTTTCCTGGACTTCCCATGGTGTTAATTCGTATATTTATTTCGTCAAAATCTTATGATTTTGTTTTTTCACTGCCTCTTTTTTATTTTTTAATGTTTTTCGCTGCTGGAATGCGATGGGGAAAAAAATGATAAAAAAAATGAAAAAAATGTTACTTGAATGTTGAGGAATGCTCTGCAGGGAGTTAACTTTTTATATATATAATTGCATACTGAGAATATTTGAAATATATTTTTTTTATAAAGATGTTTCGATGGTTTTTTGGCACTAGTGAAAATCATCTAAGAAAAATTAGGCTTTTGTCTGGTGTTGAGTTTGTCAGGGACGGATGATTGACGCTTTTTTATCGATTTAAAAAAATATTGTCTTTTGCATTTAATGCGGATATTTTTTTAAGCGTCTCGTTAATGTTCTCGTATTGAATTTAGATAACTTGAGTGGGTTAAATTTTGATTTTCGTTAAAATTGTAGCCATTAGAGAGATTTAGCCAGCAAACTCACCCTTGACGTGATCGACAGCACTGTTATTTTTTCGAAATGCACATGAGCCTGATAACGTGAATGGGATTGTGGGTAAAGGGGAAAACAAAACCATGTTTTTTTTTTTTTTTTTTTTTTTGGG
Source organism: Julus scandinavius (assembly GCA_034696685.1). Taxonomy (NCBI): domain Eukaryota; kingdom Metazoa; phylum Arthropoda; class Diplopoda; order Julida; family Julidae; genus Julus; species Julus scandinavius. Next base: position 1,326 of record JAQGAE010004494.1, on the reverse strand, counting down.
AAATGTACCTGATAATGTGAGAATTTTACAAAGAACGTTTTCACCGGTTGAACAAATTTAACGTGATTTAAACAGTCTGCGCATGACGGATTGAAATCTACCGTTACATATATCCGTGACGAAGCGCTGTCGGACATGCGCACATTTACGATAAGTTTAATGTTTCTTAGTTTGCTAAATCTCTGTACCAGAAAAATGGCAATGCTCGATACATCCAAGCATTGTCATTTTTCTGGTACAGAGATATATATTGAAGATGACACCCTGTACTCGATAAATGGATTTTCTGATAAGTGATTTATGGAGAGAGGTGGTGACACCCTGTATGTGATACAAATTTCATACTGTAGGTGACACCCTGCACAGAAAATAATGACCAAATGACCTGATAAGAAGTGGTGAAGATTGAGTGACACCCTGCATATGCAAATGAACACATTGTTGTTATCATCCTATAAACAATATTAGCTTCCATTATGGAAAATGCATTTTTTATGTTTTTATCCATCATCGCTAATGGGTTTGTGTGTGGGGAGTGTGGAATGTTGAAATCATGGCACACAGAATATGGTGTGCCGCGAATGTTATCGGAATCACGAAGATGTTTCCTCCGCATTTTGTTTTTACCCGACGTCAACTTTAATTTTTGTATATATTTTGACCGGATTAAGCCTCGAAGCCAAAACGGGAGTTAAGAGAGCGAAGTTGACGAAGTGGATTAATCGGATGGACAAGGGTCATCCGTTACGAGTCTTCGTCGAAGCTTTCTAATGGCGTGTTTCTGACTTGTTTCGCTTCTCCTCTAATTAATGAGTGTCCAACCTCCCCCTTTACTTATCACGGAAACCATTCGTTGATCAACCTCGACGAGTTGTTACGAAGACTGTCCGCATTAAATTGGATGCCTTATTACAATTATGGCACGCCAGATGCTTGATCCGGTGGCCTCAAAAGCCGTCCAAACCGAAGGCACACTCTTGTTTTTCACCCGTTTGCCAAATTAGGATTTCTTTCCCCATTCGCGTAATCGGAGCGCGGAGATGTGGAAGACTACTTCCGGTTAAAGTAGATGTCATGTGGGCAATGATTTCAATAACCCGCCTTGGTCGACTCTTGGCTTCGACCATGTCTGGACCACGGTCTACCATCTCCGAGCCAATGGCATGGTCAAGCGCTTTCATAGACACCTCAAAAATGCCCTTGTACTCTGGACACACTATAAACTTAAACTGGTTTATCACTAACCTCGATTATCTTTGAGTGGACACACTGTGTTTGTATAATCTCGTTTAGTGCATTGCATCATGGGATATCGGTTCCCATAAT
>JAQGAE010004493.1:0-12679 GCA_034696685.1 Julus scandinavius | reverse complement strand
ATAATTTAGATATCTGTTATATCTTTCATAATTCAATATTTAGGCAAAAACTTATTCCACAATTGAATGGCTGAAAACACTATTAGTACACCATTGCTTGACAGGAAATCATGATGTAAATTTTACTGGCTTTCCTGTCAACAATATTTGTAAAGCATGATTGCTGCCAATTAGGGAAAAACAAAAAATAACACACTGAACATTTTCTATAGGTAATTCAATATCGCCAAAATAAAAACTTCGTTAATATCGTGACCCTGTACAATTTTTATTTACGTCATTTGCCATATATTCAACGGAGACACTTTTAAAATTGCACGAACCGAGAAATTAATGTAAAATATCACATGCAACACTTTTTCTGGAAAGTTCAAATGTATCTAATTATGCAATCAGATTTTAAATAAATGTTGCAATATTGAAGATATTTAAGAGGGTACTGAATTATGTCTCAATCGTTATAGCTTTTTTAATGTTTGCATTATTCACATATGTGTTCTCGTAGATGTTTTTATTTTCATATGACGTCATAAATTATCTCTTGGCCGGTTTCATGGGCCTGGACTTGAAAAGTACAGGTTTGTATTATAAAGATAATTAAAATTATTGTCCTTAGTTCATATTATATATATTATATTCGGTTTAAAAATTTCTCTAATGGCATTTTGTCTATTCTTCATTAGAAAATCCAAATTAAAGATTTTGATGTCATTTCTGCAATGCCTGGATCTTCTTCGTATATACGTTGTAGTGTGTTTTATTTGATAATTGTCAAAAATAGAATTGAATTTATCGCATGAAATCACTAGTGACATTTGCATTAATTTATGAGACACCGAACAATGAATGTCTTAAATTTATGTATTTGAATGTGATCTTGACCTATTTGTTATTGAATATAGTTGTTCTCGTTTGAATCAATATAACTAGACAAGTAAATGTTAAATTCTATTATGTTAAATATGCAATTAACATATCTAGTTATACTATGTGTTCTTTGTAACTATATTGTGTGAATTAAAATATGTATCAATCATGCATGAACTGAAACATTTAGAGAATTGTATGCACTTCTGGAGTAAACAAAGTTTTGCCTTGACATTTTAATTGTAGAATTCTTTCTTTAAATCTCTAGTACAGTTTTTTGAATTTTAATGTATTTGGACTACAGTGTTTAGTTGCAATTCAACATAAACACACCTTAAAACAACCGACGCAAAGTTAAATAATTACATTTTTGGAATTCAAATAGAATTCTCAGAAACAATGATTTTATTTGTAGGATTTAAGCGGAACTATGTGGTAGGCTATTAATATAGGTTAAGTATTGTGAAAACCAAATGATATAAAACTAAAACAACGATATCAACTTTTAAAAATTTTAAAAATTAGAAACGCGTGCTTCTGTAGAAATTTTTGTTGAAACATTATAGTTCTGAAAATGGGTACTGCAAGCACAAATTCAACTTTCATCAACTGGTTTATGCTCATGGAATTACATATTCAATAACATGCAAAGGAATATCGATATCAAAATAAAGGAACTTTTGTCACAAACATTAGTCAGGATATCCACAACAGAATATCAGCATTATCATTTAACAAAACGTTCGCATGTTTATATTTGTTCCAGAGCTCACAATTGTTTTAAATAGCACATAGCAAAAGTCTATATAAAGTGAAAGGAAATAGCGATATTTAAATAAAGTAACGGTGTTCGTAAACAAAAGTTGGACATCCGTAGCCGGATATTCAGTACATGCAAAATGTGACATCGCTGGTATCATTACAATCAATATCTACATTCAGTACAATCTACATGCATATAATATGGTTAATATATATATATATATATATATGCATGTAATTTATATATATAACATGAAATACAATGTAAAATTACATTGTTTATTATATTGCCTTTGGAAGGCATGTGATTATTTAAAAGTCGTGTCAGCTTAACTGGCTGAATATATAGTGGGATAATTTGGTTATTTTTTTTGTAACACACCATTACCGTATTTAATTTTCATTAGACAAGCTTATATGGTCGATATTCAGATTATCCTCAAAACCAAATTGGGACTCACTCTCAAATATTCCAGCACAATAAACACAATTTCAAAACTACATTTGAAATCACATACATATTTGTTCCAAAAGCGAAAACCTAGATTTTATATTTTCCCAAACTCTTTTGTCGATATACATGCATGTCATTTATTAAAATTTCAGTATTAGTCACGCAATTTATGCAATATATGCATGAATTGCATCATATTTTTATTACGACGTATACTTTCATGAAAATATTAATTATTGCAACATTTATACCGTAGTTTATTTCCGTAAAAAGGGCAAAAATTTATAACTACCATTAAAATTCTTCTCAAATCTGTCAAGACTCTCTCCAAAATAATCAAAAATCAAAACACATTTTTTACATGTGATTGAATTACATCAACTTGCGTGTTCAATAAATAGAACATTTCAATATCAACTTTATATAATAAAACAGTAATTAATACAATTTTTTTTCTATCACACACGCTTTTTCCTTTAGCTTTAGCTTTATACCAAATTAAGGTCAGAATGTTAACAATCAATGGTTCGCCAATTACTAATTCTAAGATAGCTAAGTGTTTTGATGACAGTTGATCTCCAGATTTTTTCCCAAGTAGGTCAAAGTTGAACCGATCTCTAACTATTAGACACTTGATTAAGGGAGCCTACTTAATTAGGATTTAATTAATGTCAGCAATTGATATGGTAGTTAACGCCATTTGAAATCAGATTGAGCATAACGATTGCGTATTTTGACCATTTAGGGTAAATGTTATTTCTGAGATTTTCAAAATGGCGACTGTACGCTTCGAAACTGTGTTGGATAAAGTTGGTAGTAGCGGAAGATGGCAGTTTTCGGCTTTGTTTATGATTTCCATGAATGGAATGTTTGTAACATTTTACAATTTAAGCTCGGTTTTCATTGCCTTTACACCCGACCACTGGTGCACTGTTCCAGAAGTGCAATTGAAGACTTTCAACAACAACTGGTCAGTTGAAAATATTAAAGACTTCGCATTACCGTGGACAGAAGATGGATATTCAAAATGCGAAATTTACCAAAGGGATTTTGCCAGTGCTTTTTCAAAAGATTGGAATGAGAATGACGAGAGTGAAAATGTTACAGTAACACCTTGCCAATCATGGACTTACGATCATAGCGATTTCCAATGGACTCTCGCCACCAATGTAAGTTCTTACAGAATAGCATTTTGATAATTACAATTAGAATAATATTTTGAGTTAGTATTTTTTTTTTAAATTTTAGTGGAACTTGGTGTGCCAATCCACCATATTTGCTTCTCTTCTTAAATCTTCATTTTTGGCTGGGGTTCTGCTCGGGTCCCTAACAGGAGGATTCATATCAGACAAGTATTTAAAATCAATATTAACTTTCATGATATTTTTTTATAAATTAAATCAAAGATAAAACCAAATATCAATTTTAATTTATGGAATATGGAATTTGGAAAATTGAATTTGAAAATAAAAATAGCATTAAAAGTATGAAGTGTTCCCTGCAATGGCTTCCTGTTAATTTCGCTAATAAACAAGTATTTAAAAAAAACTATTTGCCAAACAAACATTCTTTTCATTGGCTATAAAATCTTGTTTAGAAAATGGCAATAGATTCGTGTTCAAAATTGACAGAGTTTTATTTTGGTATCAAAATAAAAGAAATAAATTTGATCTGCAATTTTCAGATTTGGACGACGAAGAACAGCACTATTGGGCTCAGTACTTGCGATAGTTTCTGGAATTGTGACGTCATTTCCTACATTTTATCCGGTCATTGTAATATTTAGAACTCTGGTTGGTACTGGATGTGCAATAAGCACCTCAGCCTACTACGTATTACGTAAGAAATCGTTTAAATTAGGAGTCTACTCCTACATTCGGATATACTTTCTTAAATAAAATAGCAAGCTTTAACTTTTCGTTTATCTATGTTGGAATTATGTGAATATCTTTATATTGGGGATATTTAATTACAAATCGTAATTAAAGTAATTGGTTGAACTTCAATCCAAAAAAAACTATCCCTTTTCGTTTATCCATGTTGGAATTATGTCAATATCTTCATATTGGTGATATTTAATTACAAATCGTAATTGAAGAAATTGGATGAACTTTAATCAAAAAAAAATATCAAAATTTATTTTAAACAAGTCTATATATCTTCAGAAATTGATCTACGAGGTTGGTATATTTCACGAGAAAAAAAAATATATGATTTAGTGGCAAAGATAATTTTAAAAACTTCTCTTCTATAAAGCCTTCAATTACTGAAAGTTCTGAGAAAACTACAGAAGATGAGTTAATATGTCGTCATAGCCACGTTTATCTGTTTGTTTTTAAAGAAATTTTTTACTTTTTTTACGTTTAATGTGCAAAAATGTGCTAATTTAAAATAAAATGCTGAAATATACATGTACTTCCAGTATGAATAATGTGGTGTCTTAATTCCCTTATAATACTGGAAATTTTTTAATCATGAACTTGATATATTTGCAGTTGCAGAAACTACAGCACTGAAAACTCGTGCAATATTTCAAATGGCATATTTGAGCATATTTTCCATTGGAATGATGATATTGCCTGGAATTGCATATTATATTCGAGATTGGACAACGTTCTCTCTTATAATTGCATTATCGTCCATCAGCAGTCTTATGTTGTGCTGGTAAATTCTCATATAACAACATCAGCTTATTTTTATCTTCATATGTCACAATAAGCTTTATGTGATTTCTAGGTTTCTCCCAGAATCTCCAAGATGGCTGATTCTAAAAGGGAAATTGGATGAAGCCCATAAAGTGTTGATTTTCATTTCTAAAATCAATGGCAAGGATACAGAAAAGAATGTTCTAATGGAAATGATATCGGAATGTCACAGAAATGAAGTAAAAATATTGCACAAATGTTACGTCTTAAATTGAAAAAACTATAGTTAACTAACCGTGTTATCACCTTAACAATACCTCCAATCTTTATACCTTTCCGTACCTTTGATGAAATCACTGGTTAAATAATTTATATGCTTAACAAGCACGAAAACATTTGTTTATGTGAATATTGTCTAGTTATCACAAATTGTTTTGCATAATTCAAAAAATTTTTAACACATGAAGATAACATGTTCAACTTAATTAAACAATATTTTTTATAACAGTAAAGGCATATGAACACACAAATTTGCATTAAACACAAATACAGCTAACAGATTTGCTTGCAAAGAATTTAAACTCATTTGTATATTTCATAATTATTAGTTCACTAATTTTGAAAATTCATTATATTTATAAGATTGTCAGTGATGATATCATCGAAAAGAGACCTACGTACCAGCTTTTTCTGGATTTATTTCGATTCGAAATGAGGAAAGCTACAGTGATTTGTTACATTCTTTGGTAAAGCGAGTTAAAAATGACTATGTTTTTGGAAAAATTATGTCATGCACTTCCTGACCCTTTAATTAACCATTTTTAACAGGGGATTGGCCACTTCCACCTATTACGCCATTATTTTCAATACTCCTGCCTTTGGAAACCATTTTATTTTTACGATATTCTTATCTGGAGCAACCGAGTTTCCGTCATATATTTTGGGTTGTTTGTTGTTACCATTTCTTGGCAGAAGAACCCTGCTTTCTGGCTCTTTTGTGACTGGAGGAATTTTCGGTGTTTCCTACCTCATATTTTCTGATGGTGAGAAACATTTTTAATTAACAGGTTTTCTTCAAATAATACCAATTTATTTATTATCACATAGCATACAATCAATGATTAATTCCAATATACAAAAGGATTAATGTGACAATGAATCAGGTGAAATTTGTTTTAGTTGCAGCTGATCCTTGGGTTTGTGCAGCCTTGGCATTTTCCAGCAAATTCTCAATCTCTATTGGCTTCTGTGTTTTATACATTTACACCACCGAATTGTTCCCAACACGACACAGGCACATGGCTTTGGGAACAAGTTCTACCTGTGGGCGACTCGGAGCCATCATTGCCCCCTTTGTTGTGGATTACTTAGTAAAAACTTGTCTATACACATCATACTTATATGCATATACATTTAAGATGCAATTCATGAAAGTTTGTTTTCTTCAATTTAGGGATCACATTCTAATGGATCAATAGTCATGGCAGTCTATGGGATCCAATCTTTCCTCGCCGGAATTTTATGTCTGCAATTACCAGAAACGAAGAACAAAATGCTGCCTGAAACCCTAAATGACGTAAAACAATCTAATCAACTAGAAATGAAAACTGTTACCGGTAACTAAAATCGATTTTAACAAATAATAACAGCGCTGCATTATTTAGCATTAAAATTTTATTTTGATATTAAACAAAACTTGTTGATTTTAAACCAAATGTGTATTTCATTATCTTGGAACAACACTTAAGTTTTTTTCTGATGAAATGTGAAAACTTTTTAAACAAGATAGTCCTGTTTGCAGGAACTTCACTTCTAGAATTTTACATGCAAGTATTCAGTAAATAAAGACTTGAGATAGAAAAGAAGTCTGGGAAGTTTTGGCAAATTTTTGCTTTATATATAATGTACTCTGCATAAACAAGATATATGCCTCCATACAGGCTCTGCTGTATTTCTTATCAGATGTTATCAAAATACAGTTATCTACACTCCATTTTTAATTTATGAATTACTTAACAACAAGGTCTCCACACATATTTCTACGAACTACTTGGCGAGTAGGTTGTCATAAACTCTCATATAAATGTAGCCATGTTTGTCCAATTTCACTATGACCATGACCGCCATTTGCTTTCCTATCAGGGTCACCAACTTTGAAAACAACCCTAGCACAAATTTCGTAGATCTTCAACTAGCTTAATAAACAATTTTTATTATTTTCTAGGAAAGATAATGCAGCAGGTTGATGAAATAGTCATACGATGGGAAACTAATTTAAAAAATCGTTCTCTGAACTTGTATGATTGCAGCATTTTATAGTTGGCACATTGCCTCTGTTTATTTCCATTTAGTCACACCGAGATTACACGCTGATAAATAAATTTGCCTAAAGTTTCGTAAGACAATAAAGGTGATAAGTTTTGTGAGGCACACCTAAAAACAGTGGGCCTGCCAGACTGAGATAACACCTATATGTTAGGAATGTGAACAATTTAAAAGCAGATTTTAAAATGAGCTAATTTTCTGATTTCAGAATAATCAACAGGAAAAACTCAAAAATGCATTCATGCTATGTACAAGTTTAGAAAAAATAATTCTAAACTGCAATTAAAGTTCATGCCTCTGAATGAAGTGTATATTGTTTTATAGGGATAAATTTTGGAATTGTTAATTTTTTCCTACTCAAGAATTTCAAGTTGTCCACGAAACCCAGGCTTGCAACATAGCTGAAGATGATGTCACTTAACAGGAAAATAAAATGAGGAACGTTTAATATCAATTGGTGTTTTGCACCAATGAATTCACAACAGTTTGTCATTTGGAACAAGTATAAAATAACTGGAAAATCCCGAATGTTCGTCACTTCTCTGAAAAGCTAATATAAAACCTCTCATATTGCTCATTTATTAAACAGGATTGAAATACTGTAATGAAAAAAGCACTGCAATCATCCATTAAACTGTAATGTACTAGTCTGACAGCACTGAAACCACAAAAGGACGCTACATAGAATATCCATAAAATTCCAGGAAATTTCTAATGTATACTTCCTTGAAAAGCTGACATAAAACCTCATATGATGCTAAAAATCTTTTATATCGCTTACTTACAATATAAAATAGATTAAAATATAAAAAGAAATTGCACCCATTTAATGAAAATATCCGTCTGACAGCACAGCTTTAATGTCTTTCAAGCCAAACTTGCGTCACTATTATCATTATGGTAAGCCTAATTTCCGGTTTTATTTACCAGATTGTCACTAAACCATAGCAATGATATTTTGCAATCTTTGAGTCAAGAATCAGACAAGGTTCAGACAGTTCTAACAAAAAAAATGTGTAGATAAACAAACGTAAACATGCATGCAAAAGCAAGGAATACAAGCGAAAGAAATCATGTGATTGCATCAACTAGGTTTTCCTAAAGATGTGTCACTTTTGGAATCTTAATAGACAGACTTGTAATGAAATCCTTGATGAACAGTTAAGGTCTGCCATATGTGACATGTTCGGGTTTCACGCCTACGTGACGTCACAGGGGCAAACCAGACAAATTTCCCGCCAACGATAATTGGCGGGTTAGAGGGAAATCCCCATGATGGGCGTCGGCTGAATGCCACCCAAGGCGTGAAAACAATCAGTAATTTCACACTTTACTTTGTCGGTTCTAGTAAGTACGTACCAGGAAATGCGACGTCATCAGTGGCGCCATCGGTGTCATATCCGTCAGGGCAAAGCCCACGTTTCCTATGTTCTGTACTGAAAATCAAACATGGGATTGGTCCATGAAACAAGAAATATCAAAAAATTCAAACAAACTAATGATAAGAATGTTTGAATGTACAACTATTTCCGAACATGGGGATTAAGATAAAACTAACAGAATTAGAAGTTTAGAAAAATATAAAAGCAGATTAATTAAAATATTGAAAAAGTAAAAATAAACATCAGAAACACTAAGCAAGGAATAATGATGTTTACAAAGTTATTTTCAAATTTTCTAATAGAAAACAGCATTAAATATGGAGGAAGTCAATGATAAATAATTGTTTAAGGTTTACCAAATACCTAAATACCCAAATACCAGATAAGATAAATAGGTTGGGAGTGATATGATAAATAAATAAAGATTATGTGAAATGTGCAATATATGTGAAAAAGCTAAATATTGAGAATATTGAAAATATTGTTGACATTTTGATAAGCTGCAAAAGGAGAAGATACAGAAAAATTAATTTAAAAAGTGTATGAGAAATAAGTTGAAAAATGGAGTAAATTGCAAGACCTGTATATAAAAAAATTTCAAATAAGACACAAAAAAGCAAGTCAAACCACCAAATATTTCTGTACAAATCACTTTATTTCTTTCCGTTAGCATGTTGTAGCAGTTTATAAGCCACGATCTGGAATGTTGTCACATTGGTATTATCACAGATATTTCAAGAAACCAATAGCTACAGATACGAAGCTGCCAGAAACGTTTTTCAATAAATTCACTTGGCGGCTGTTTTTTGATGTAACAAGCTTATAAAAACACCGAGATAAAGTGGAAGCATTAAGAAAAGCTACCTTAAATTATAGCTAAGAACTTAAATAAATAGGTTAAATAAATTTTAAATAAATAGGAAATAAATAGTCAATAAAATATCATCAAGGTTACGAGAAACCTTCAAGCATTACAAAAATAGGACTTGTCCTTTGGAACTTTCTCATGCTTTAACAATAAAATTGTTTTTCTGGTTTTCTGGTCTAGGACATTGCGTGGGTGACCAATTTTACTGTAATTGCCATTTTTGGACATCTGGCATTAGCGAAGCATGATACTATAAGTAAGCTTATATTTCACTATTGTGGACATAAATTACACACAAACTTATAAACAAAAATTGTTAATGGTGTGAGTTCACAATATAAATATGCAAATCTTCAAAGGTCAACTTCATGCATAGAACTTCTGAGTACGCCAGTTCCAACTTGATGACACTGCTAATACTCTCAGCAAATCGGCTCTGGTAACATTGCCATCATTGGCCAGATCTTCAGAGTTGAAAACTCGTCCGAATCTTCAGAATCCGATGAAAGATCGTGAAACTCCCATGTGGGGACAAGGGGTCCTCACGACCCAGGCTGTGGGGCGTAGATGTAGTACCTCAGAAAGGTGACCAGGTCATTAAGTCCATAGCGTCTGGTGGCCCAGATGGTGATGAAACTGCCCTGGATGATGACTCCAATAAGCAGGACAAAGGTGGCGGACAGACTCCGGTAGATTTCTGCCTTTGGTTGCACCGGGAGCAGAAAAAAGGTGTAGACCAGACCAAAGATCAGCACCACCGGAAACACGATGTACCTCACGTAGCAGTCAAAGTAGCTCTCGAAGAAGACTGTGGCCAGGTTACCGATTTCGGCTTCGGTGGGTAGCCCCATGACCGGGTCAGATGACCACTGGCTCTGCATATTTGGGATCCCTGTGGCCTGGGTCTGACCACTTGTCATCATTGAGATGCGGCGTTCCAACTTGGGCTTTTCATATCTAACTTCTGGCTCCTGAAATAGGAATAAGTCAATGATTAGAATCCAATTGCAATGGTTAAATTATCAAATTTCAACAACAACAAAAAATAAACTCTAGAAAATTCAAGTATTTTTTTGAACAAAAATTAGCCAAGACAAATTTTATTATGGAGAAACTTAAATTCTTAGATTCTAGTTTAGTGAAATCTGTAATTAAAACTGGATGCAATCATCGTTAACAAGGGATGACTAGTCAATTATAGATTACAACAGATGTTAACAAGGAAAAGCGGTTCAATCCGGTAATTAACACCGGTTGCAATCATCGCTAACAACGGAAAATGTTGATTGTAACGTTGATTATTATGAGACCGGCATTTTCTTATAAATTTAACCAGCTTATTTAAAAAAACAGTTTGCCATTTAAAAGATTCTACAAAAATGGTAATTGATTTTTAACATTTCTAGATGGCAAAGTTTGATTGAAAAGTTTTAAAACAGTGTTGAAATGTTCTAAAATAGTTTTTCAGACATTTTTGTAACTAAGATCGATTATTAAATATTTTAAATTACTCAAAAAATGGGAAAATTAACACACCTTAAAAGTTATAATATCTTAAAATATGATCTCATAAAGTGTTGAAATGTTAAAATAAGTTTTTACTAACTTTTCGTGACAAAGAACGTTTTTCCAAAACTTTTGAATTTCTTAAAGAAATTGGAAGTTTACTTTATCACACCATAAAGTTGCAATAACTTAAAATATTTTCTCAAAATGCTGGATGATGTTGAAAAGTGTCGACTAGTTTTAACATTATCGTGACCAAAAACGTTTGTAAAAAGTTTTGACTACAAGTTGCAATATCTGAAAATGCTATTTCAGAATGTGGAAATTTTTAAAAACTTTTTAAAAACTTTGTTCATCACAAAGAGCAATTCTCCAAAAGTTGTTCACACTTTCTAAAAAGTGTAGCACAACTTGCAATATCTATAAACTCCAGTTGTGTTCAAAGTTGTTCAAAATACATCGAATTTTCATAAAAGTTTCTTTTGCAAATTTGTGAAATCTCCAAACAACTGCTTACCTTTAACTTCAGGAGTTCATAATCCCTTTGGTATTCATTGAGGGAGACGGATCGTCGAAACATCATAAGAGAGTGTTGGAACCTTGTCTTTCTGTCCTGGAGATCCTGACCGTCTAGTGCACAAGCCATTTCGAGGTCGGTCTATTTATAACGAGTCGTTAGCAAAAATTTCCCAGAATCCGAATGCAAAAATGGCCCGATCGCTGTTCAGCAGAACCCGCAGTCTAGGATAACTTCAACAATTGTATGAGGCTTGCAGGTCGCCTACCAGTTCCTTATAAACCCAACCGCAGTTCTATTCGTTCTTGCGTCACATATTCTGCATCGTCCAATGGGGAGACGACGCCGACGTCATCCCAACTGCTAGAATTTCCAAGAGGGCATTTCCCCCTCCTGCCGCGCTTCTGTGGGCAATTGGGGTGAACGAATGAAGGTCGTCCGTTCCCTGTTTCGTGCGTTTCGTGCGGGGCTCGTTGTCATGGTGACGGCGTGCTATTATTTTTTTATTCAACATGACAAAAACCTTGGGTTTTTATTCTGATGGCATGTTGATGTTGACGATTATATTATTTGAGGGTTTTCCCCATACGGTGCAAGGCGACCACTTGGACATTCTGGAAAGTTTCTCGAAAAAATCTTAATTTGATAAGGAAGATTACTAATATCTACATCCATGCACTTCTGAATGTCTTCTGAATATCTGGCCATTCTCCTCTGAATATTTTCTAAATATCTGGCCATACTTCCAGAATATCTTCTGAATATCTGGCCGTAATCCTCTGAATGTCTTCAGAATATCTTCTGCATATCTGGCCATGATCCTCTGAATGTCTTCAGAATATCTTCTGAATATCTGGCCATGATCCTCTGAATGTCTTCAGAATATCTTCTGAATATCTTGCCATATTCCTCTGAATGTCTTCAGAATATCTGACCATACTTTCAGAATATCGTTTGAATATCTGGCCATACTTCCAAAATATCTTCTGAATATATACTGGCCATACTTCTAAAATATCTTCTGAATATCTGGTCACACTCCTCTGAATGTCTTCAGAATATCTGGTTATACTTACCGAATGTCTTCAGAATATCTGGCTATGCTTACAGAGTATCTTCCGAATATCTGGCCATACTTCCAAAATATCTTCTGAATGACTTCTGAATGTCTTATGCATGACTGGCCATGCTTACACCCATACATATCTTCTGAATGTCTTGTACATGACTGGCCATGCTTACACCCATAAATATCTTCTGAATGTCTTGGGAATGACTTCTGAATGTCTTGGGAATGACTTCTGAATGTCTTGGGAATGACTTCTGAATGTCTTGGGAATGACTTCTGAATGT